>PVJO010012520.1:35277-55249 GCA_004026905.1 Hystrix cristata
AGACACATTCCAGTTAAGGAAGGAGTTAAGGCCTCTACACTTGACATATTCCACGAACATATCATTTGATAGAAAATTCAGTGCCATGTTTGATTCCCAAAACAGAGAGGCCTCAACATCTTACTGGAGCATGTGTCTTCCCAAGGAAGAGTGCAGTGGCTGATAGCATGGGCAGGGGAATCAAAAGGAGCAGGGTTCACACCGAGTTCCTTGTCGACTAGCTGGGTGACCTTGGCCAAGACCCAGGCTGGCCTTGCACATCCCGGTCCTCCCTAATACGTACTGGGACATCACTGACTCCCGCCTCTGAGGGACGATGAGCGAGGCTAGGCACGTATGGCACTTAGCCCAATGCCTGGCTTACACTGTGGAGCGAGTGTCTAGTAATCGCCATTACTGTGGTTGTCATCGTGACGATGGTGTCCCGCACTCTGATTCCAGGGATAATGTCTCTGTCATCAGCTCCCAACCCGAAGGCAGTCTGCAGTCATGGCTGAGCTGTACCCTGTCCCTGGCCACAGATACCGAAAGGACACCCTCTCGACAGTCAGCTAACAGCAGCAGCATCCGTAGCTCCAGGTAAGAGAGAGCACCACCCTGCTGCCTCTGGACGGACCGCAGCTCCAGCTGTCTGTCTTTGCAGGGCGCGTTCGAATCTTCATTCCCTCTGGCCTAGGCAAGGGTGTTGTGGCTCTGCCAGTTTGGAGGTGTGACCCTTCCACTTCCTAGCTTATGACTTCAAGCAGGTCACTTAGCCTCTCTGTCTCTATTTCCTTATCCTGAAAAGTGTGGAATATAATTGTATTCACTGACTCAGATGGTTGAAATGATGAGGCTCTAAAGCAGTCCTGTCCTTTTAAAAGCATGGTGTTTTAAATAGGACAGTGTGAACTTTTAAAAACAGCAGTTGGTATAGTTGCCTTCTATTTAAGGCAACTCATACTAGTTTTCCATTTATGGATAATTATGGGTTTAAACTTCTCTATATAAACAGAGTCACTTAAGGGTTTTGTTTAGTTCTGCTTTTGATTGTGATTTTTTAATGGAGAGTCATTAAATTGGGCTGAAGCCAAGTATGATGGCCTGTACCTGAGTTCCAGTTATTCAGTGGGCTGAGTCAGGAGGATCACATGAGCCCAGGAATTCAAGGCCAGGCTGGGCAGCCTAGTGAGACACTGTCTAAACAGAAGAAGAGAAGAAAAGGAAGGAAGGAAGAAAAGAAGGAGAGAGGGAGGAGAAAAAACTAGGTTGAGCTGGATTAATTCTCACTCTGAGATTTTTAGCTTTATCTGAACTTCAGGACTTTTTACTTTCCCGACCACAGATGGAGATTAATTCTATCACAGCTGAATGGGCCACGTGGGCCTATAGGGCTGCCCGTGATAGGTTTCCTGACAAATGGCTCTCGGGCTGCATTCTTAGTTGCATGTTCCTTCTTGCTTTCCAGTTCCATTTCTCTGAGCTCACTTGGTTTTCCCTTTCAAAGGCAACACTCTTGTAATTAGGGCTTAATGGCCATAAATCAGAAGTTATGGATTAAGCAGATGCATAATTGAGATGAAATGCACACTGCTTGTGAGATAACAGGACCAAAGTGATAAGATAGAAAGAGAAATCACAGATGACTGGAGCCAACCCAGACAGCCTGGTCTGAAACTGTGGCCGTCTCAGAGAAAAGAAGGGGCGGGAGTTCTCGCTAACCTATCGGGCAGACGCGGCAAATGGCAAATGCCTGGCACGTGTCTGCAGATGATCTTAGGCTAGAAGGTTTGATGTGGAAAATATCAAAGGAGGGCTGAAGGAATGGGGTTCATCTGGGGAGTTAATTAAAGCGAGATTATCTGATTACTGCTCTTAATTAAAAACAAAGGTCTGTACAGAGAAGGAATCATGTTCTCTGTGAAAAGGAGGTCTTGTCCTCACTGCCTTCTTTCCCCTGCGGGCCAGCGGGTCAGGCACTGGACAGAAGAGGAGGGAACCAGCAGAGTGCAAACCCTAGACACATGGTGTCCAAGATTCCTAATTCAATTAGTGTCTGTAACCCGTGTACTCAGTTGGTTTCAGCTCACGGTCTGAGCCCCCGGATTCCCGTCCTCCATTTGCACGGCTGCAGCTGTGGGATTTGCTTAACTTCCCTGGTCGTGTGTCCTTGGGAGCATACACAGAGGTGGTTCTGAGGAGTCATGTGGTGACATACAAGTGGTTTCTCCCTTGCAGCCGGATACTGGGAAGAAATTCACGGGCTTTGGCTGCTTTATAAGCCTTGGTACTGTCACGATGCTCAGATCCCAGGGGCAGGCGCCGTTACTCATGTGCTAGGGGGAATCCAAACTCCAGAGGGCCGAGCAGCGGGCCCAGGCACTACTGTAGCCCAGCTCCTGCGGCTGCCCCTAAGAGGGCGGCTCCCTGCAGCCCCAGGAGACCCCTTCCGGTCTGTTCTCCCTTCTGCGTCTCCCCTCCAAGTCCTGGGTGTGTCCACCTGCAGTTGGGAATGCAGTTGCCTGCACCAAGAACAGCGCAGAGCGGGCGGCAAAGCAGATTATTTACACGTTTGTAAGAAGGGACACTTTATCTTCATGTTTGTGTTTCAGGCCTGCTTAATACTGTTTGTTGAGTGAATAACTGACCACAGCACTAAAGCTGAAGCAGAGATGCTAACTGTATTTGGCTATAGCTCAGTATGGACTGTGGCTCAGAGAGGGTCAGTAATTATCTCAATGTCACACAGCAGGTGGGAGGAAGAGTCAGAAATGGAACCTAGTTTTAAGTGGATCACTCATCTGGCAAAGTTTGCTGGCAACAATCTGGCCTGGTATTAATGTTAAAACTGCCCAAGGACTGTTATTCAACATTCAGCCTTCAGCCAAGAGAGATCACTATAATGTGCCAGAGCTCATGGACAAAAGCCCTGAAACCTTTGAACCCCTTCCTTTGAATATCGACGGTGTGATCCAAAAATATGGTGTTTAAAAAATTGTTTAAAAAATTTATTGTAGTAAAAGACACATTGCCATTACTCCCCTTCAAAATACTTCCTCTCCCTTCGAACACATTGATCTGGTCATTCTTGCTGCATTCTGAAGCAGCTCTGGGAGTCCGTTTTCCTGAGTGTCTTTCTTTGCACTGTCACGGCTATCTCGAGGTACTGAATCGATTCAAAATGTTTACCTTTCAAGGTCATTTTGACCTTGAGGAAGAGCCAGAGGTCACACAATGCCCTATATGGTGAATGAGGTAGATGAAGACATACCATGTTGCTTTTATTTCACAGAAATTGCTGTAAACATTTGATCAATGGAGTATGATCATAAAATTTGGCAGATGTTTAAATTTTAAAATGTATTACAATAAAAAACACATTGCCATTAATCCCCCTCAGAGTACTTAAAATACTCCTTCTTGCTTTGAAACACTTCTCCTATTGTTCCTGGCTATGTGTGTTTTACTGTAATAAGTCTTCTCTTAATTTAAACATTCACTGCATCTTTCGATGACCCCTCATGTTTATAACTTGAAGACAGTCTGAGTTGGAAAGGAACATTGGTGTTGTTAGTGCAGTATGCTCATTATACATGTGGGAAAACTGGGGTCTGCAGAGGGGAATAGCTCACCCAAACTGATCATAAGGACTGGCCTAGAGTTCAGTTGTTTTTACTTCTAACTCTTTTTATGCTTGCTCTTCTGGTGTGATGTGGGAGGAAATTGGATCCAGGGCCTAGAGCATGCTATGCAAGTCCTCTACCACTGAGCCCCATCCCCAGCCCAGCACTAGCTTTGTAATTCACACATCATCTTTGAGTATGTCCCCTTGACAAGAATTTAAAATAAAGAAAAGACAAATTTTCCTACAAAGGACTCAGATATGTCCTTCTTTATGGCAGAGTAGGATTTCATTGTGTATAAATACCATATTTTCTTTATCTATTCATCTGTTGATGGACATATAGGCTGCTTTCAAGATTTAGCTATTATGAAATGTGCTGCTATAAACATGGGTATTCATGTATCATTATAATATGATCTCTTTAACTCAGGAAGATACTTAGAAGTGGACTAGCTGGGTCAAATGAAATTGCAGTTTTAGTTTTTTGAGGAATCTCCATACTTATTTCCATAATGTTTGTACTAGTTTACATTCCCACCGACAATACTTGTGTTGAATTATCACGCTGCATCCATGAACATGTACCATTAAATTATTTTCATTAAATATACTTTCATTTCAGTGTTCCCGTGTAACTGTAGATGATTTTCAGTTGTTATATTTTTTTCCCCAAAGGATTAGGATTCAAACCTTTCATGGCCAGTTTCAGAGAAATATTTATGGGTAGATTTAAAATAGGTGAACTAGGAGCATTAAGATGAAGTCACCAGTGGGAGAAAAAAAATCCAATGATACTACAGCATGAATATCATTATTATGATGAGTACTAGATTTCCAAGAAGGACTAATGTAGAAACCACCTTTTCCTCCAAAAAATATGTTGGGAGAAGGAAAGAAGGGATAATTTCATATCTGTATTTCAAGACAAAGAATTAATTTCTCTGTTCACGTGAACAAAATGATTTGTCTTTTCATAACATGACAAAATTCAGACATAATTCATTTTGTACATTCCTTCTAATATGGTCAGTATTATTATGAAGAACAAAAAGTAACTTAAAATATAATAGAAGACTACAATCCCTTGGGCCACAAGCTCAGTCTTGGCTTCCTTTCCAAAAGGATTGACCATCTTCAGTTTGGTGTACATCCTTCCACATATCTCTCTGTGTAGTTATAAACATACATAGTACTTCTAGTAAACAGCATATTTGTGAGATTTAAAAAAATAAATATGATACTTTATGCTGTTCATAAATTCTTACAGTATGTTCCTTTCCCTCCACAATATATCTTGGAGATTTTCCCTACCAGGAGGCATAAGTCTGTCTTACTCTTTTAAATCCCTACAAAAGATTTTAAAGTTATGTCTTTTTTTGGGGGGGGGTACCAGGAATCGAACTCAGGGCCTCCTGCTTGTGAGGCAAACATACTAACCACTGAGCTAAATCTCTGGCCCAGTTATGTCATATTTTAACTTCATCTGCATGTTCCCCTTCTAGATGTTTTTCAGATATTTGTTCTTAACCTGTTAGGCTTCAAAAAATACATATACTTATGCATCTGGGCAAATGATCTCTGTCCAGGTCAGAAGTCATTTGCATTTTAAGATCAGATAGATGCTACCAAATGACCCACCACCCTCTCCCTCTGCTGGGGTCTGCAAAGAACTGGGCTCCTGGATACCTGTCCCATCATCCTGCATGGCACATGGTAGGGCCCAGTAAACGAGCCTCCTGGCCACTTCCAAGTTGACTGAGAGTGAAGGTCACTCTAAAAACAGAAGAGAGAGAGAAAGCAGTTTTCCACCAGCAGCATAAAAGCACTCCCCACATTATTTATAAGAGGATGTCAACTGGAGAGAAATATACCTGAGGCTGTGTGATTTACAGCCTGGGAATTGTGCAGCTGCTGCTGATAAATGCAAGGGCTTCTGGGGACGAGACACTAAATTCCCTCCCATGGCCCCCAAGATGGAGTTTAAGGGTTTGGTGAGGCAGCTGCTCTTGGTGCACGAGGCTTTCTTAACATCTGACTGCAAGTGGTGCCAGGGGCAGCATGTGGCCCTCGGCCCTCTGTGTGCCTGGCATCTCTGTCCTGCCCTCATGGGTTGTCACCCTGCTGCAGTCGTCTGAAAGCCTCTGGTCCCCCTACTTCCTTCTGGTTGCTGCAGCACAGCAGGTTTCCAAGCTAGGTCTGAGCCCCAGCAGTGCTGCGCGACCCAGGTGCTGACAGGCATTGCCTGACCCGGCTGCAGGGGATGCGCCTATCATTTCTCCCCTGGTCAGCGGCCGCCCTTGCTGTCCTGGACTGTTAACACTCACTCCACCTGTGTCCCTGCTCACTCCTGCATCCATATCTTCCTGCGTTCTGTTGTTCTTGCTCCAGATGCCATGGGGACTATATTGTCTCCATCCTGACTGTATTGTTGCCTGTCACTCTACAGTCCTGTGGAGTCTTTTCTCCTACTCTTCACATCTTATCTTCAGCAGGTTACAATCTGAGTCTGAGACTGCTTCTTCCATAAAATAGGCTTTATAAGATTGCCTCTGCAGGGCTGAAGAATAGATGGCTATCGAGTGCCCATTGGAAAGCCTGGACCAAGCTGGGCCTTAGTAAGCAGAAACTGTCTTCAGCCCTGCTCCCTTCATCCCAGGGCAGCCCAGGGGATGCTGTGCTAGGAGACTGGATGCTGACAGGAATAGGCTGAACTGAACCTGGTTGCTCCACGCACCAGGGGTTGGGCAAGTGGGCTATACCTGCAGCAGAAACCGTGAACTTAGAAAACATCTTGGCAATGAAAGTAGAGATTTGTTGAGCTTGATTTTAAATATGTTGGACCCAGTGTGTTTGGGAACATCCAAATGGAACTGGTAAGCAAATTTGGAGGGGAGGGGAAGGGGACATAAAAAGAATTAAGACATGTTACGTACACGTACCGACGCAGAATGTAATTGTTATGCCCTGCACACATGTACCAATAAAAATAAAAATGAAAACCATGAACGCTGCTAGGACTTCTGTGCATAATGCTGGGTTTCTTTTGGGTGTAGGTGACATGAAAACCAGCTCCACGTGGCTTAAGCAAGAATTAAAACATGTCTCCTGCCACTGGGGAGTCTGAGGGGGATCTAGAGCTTCAGGCATTGCTGGATCCAGGAGTTTGAAAATAATCCTGGAGACTCGGCTCTTACCAATCTCTCTGCTCTGCTTTCCCTTCTGTCAGCTCTGTCCTGAGCAGAGAGATGGCAGCCAGCAACTCTGAGCTCATGCCTGCTCTGTCCTGAAACCAGCGGTGGAAAGATTTCTGTCTCCTCGACAGTTCTGCAAAAGGCCCAGGCCTGAGAGAGCCTGAGGCCTAACTCGGTGTTTTCACCTGGCTCCGGGAGATGGGAAAGTCCTGATAAAGTGCATGACACTGGAGAGGGAGCAACAGGGGCCTTCCTGGAGCCAGAGCCGGGTGATGGTGTGGAGTAGATAGAAATGGCGAGCGTAGGCAGTGTTCGCCACAGGGGAAGAGTGAACCATGGGAGTGGACAAGATTAGGAAGACGGGGAGAGAAGGGGAGGGAGAGACAGAGACGGAGACAGAGACAGAGACACCCCCAACCCAGTAGCCCTGGGAATTCCAAGTAAAGATGTGTATCCAGGCCAGAGACTTTTTTATAATCTGAGCGTAGCGGCCGATCTATCACCACTCATTTAGCAATGCTGTGATTTGAGTGTATTGCCCATCCCACTCTCTCCTGTCACTCTTGGACTTGTCCCACACGGCAATGTGAGCTGGGAGATTATTGTATAAATTGTTCTCACTCACATAATCATCGTGATTTTAATTACTGTGTAATCTTCGCTAATTACTGTTGTATGTATCATTTGCTTTGGTGCCGATTTAACACAACTGTTGTTCATCTGGGTAAAAGATGGCATTACAACTTTTCCTTTTTCTGGGGAAAATTTGCTTTCTGCAAATACTCGCAGCCCGTACTCTTGGCTTGGGGTTCTCAGTTTAAAAGAAAAGGATTCAGATATCACCACCCTCCCCCATTTGTTTTTATTTTGTGTAAGGCTGACTTGAATTAGTAAAAAGGTCTAAATTACAGGGTATTATTTTTAAAATAAAGTTGTAGTACTTTCAAGAAATGCAGTTTTTCTACTACAGACACAAAGCCAAGGACAGGTCACGTGAGGACTGCTTAAATGATTAGATAAGACTCAGTTGTGATTAGCTCATTAATTATGGATATGTGAATGGATGGTACTTAGCATTAAAAACAGCTTGTTCTCAGAGTAGGTTAAGCATCCTCCACTAATCTTATTTCAATAGTACATTTATTTACTGGTTTCTGCCTTCTTAGGACCAAAGCTCAGGATCGTTTTAATCCATCTTAAATATACTTAATGAACGGGTCTCTCATGAATACAGTTTTGCATCTTCCTGGTATATAAGGGTTCTCTCTAGGTTTATTGGTGTTAGGGAGATTAGTGGGAAAGATTTTCAAACTAAAAGTGTAGAAATGTTCAGTGTGACACTCATCACCCATGGACCAGAGCCAGTGCAGGTGTGCTCTGGCTGGGGACACAGGATTGGTCCCCAGGATCCACATCATTTTTGGGAAGGAGGCCTGTGTCCTGGTCTAGAACCCTGGACTAGGTCGTTGGGTGTGTGAACCTTTTGAAATATTCAGGGTTCCCCTAAATCAGCTGCAAGCTTGCATCAAGTCATTTGAATTAATCACTGATACTCCAGACCATTCTCTTAGACTCTGTTCTTCTCTGGTTGACCTAAAGTTTTGTTAAATAAACTTACTAAAGTATGCATACAAGAAGTTGCACCCTGGTGAAAATTTCAAAAGTTGATCATAGGTATGATTTCCACCAAAATCAAGGCCAGAGCATGACCACTGCCCTGAAAACTTTCTTGGGTCCATTCAAGTTATGACCTCCTCCTTCTCCAAAAGTGACGACCATCCTGACTTCTAATGCCCTAAGTGAGGGATGCCTGTGCATGAACTGTATATAGGGAAGCTTCTGGTGTGCGCTCCTGCTGTATCTGGCTTGTTTCTTTCAGCAGTTTTTATGTGAGACCCTTCCACATTGTCACACACAGCAGAATTAGTTTTCCTTGTCCTATAGTCCATGACAGTGGTTCTCAACTGAGGCACTTTTGCACCCTCCCCCAGGCACAAGGTTGCCTATCCCAAGTTTGAGTTCAGCCTGGGCAACTTGGCCAAGACCCTGTCTCCAAATAAAAATATAAAAAGGCTTGAAAATACAGCTCAATGCAAAGGCCCTGGTTCAATCCTCAGTACTGAAAAAAAATTTTTTTTAGTTATGCTAGTGGATATTAGTAGCATCAAAATTTGGTTTTTAATTTGGAATTTCCTCATAAATAAGCCTTTTCCTGTGCTTATATCATCAGTCAGATGTCTTTGGAGGAGCTTCTGATGAAGTCCTTTGTCCTTAATTTTTTCTCTTTGGTTTATCTCCTTTAAATTTATTTATAGGAACTCTTTTTGTATTCTAGATACAAGTCCTTTATACAGTATGTGGGCCTACTCCCATTCAATGGCTTATCTTTTGTCACTCTCTGAATGATTTATTTTGGTAAACAGAGTATTTTTACCATACCTTACAATTTATAGTGTTCCATTTGTAGTTGATACTTTATATAGCCTATTGAAGAATGATTTTCCTACTTTCAAATGATGAAACTTCCTTTGTTTTTTGTAGATACTTTTATATCACTTTTTTATCTAAGTATACAATGCAGTAGACATTGGTATTTATTTATGTTGTGAGGTGGGAGTTAAGATTCATTATTTTCCATATGGGTAGCCATTTGGCCCAATACATGTATTTTAGAGAAAAATGTTTTTCATGTTGCACAACAGTGTCATTTTGTCATAAATAAGTGATCTTATAAACATGGGTCTTTTATAGTATCTGTTCTATTCCATTTCGCTGAGTGTCTGTCCTTGAGCTAATATAGCTTTGCCTTGCTTAGCGTCACTTTATGGGACAGTTCTTGATATCTGCAAGCAGAAGCCCCATATGTTTTCAAAAGTGACAAGTGACTCCCAGGGAAGGTGCCACACCTCTGTGCTCACTGTCAGTGTTGACCCTCTTTTTAGAATCTGATCCTTCAACTCGGTTTCGAAGCTATTGATTTTTAGGCTTCAGGAAGTTGCTTTGACCAGTTGGTAAGCAGTTTGGTGACTCTCCAGTACTTTTCCATTTGAATTTGGCTTTCCTGTTCTTTTTTTCTAAATGGTGATTTGCTTTGTGGAGGATCTCCTGTCTTATCTGGAAGCTGGATGCTGAGCTAGACTTCTACATCCTTTGTTAAATACTTTTCTTTTTTCCATGCCTACAGGGATGACGCTTGATTGGTAGTTCTATCCAGGCAAAACTTGGTGAATCTACCTCCCTTTCTCTTTGAAATCATTGGTTATTAACCTTTGTGTCCAGAGCATCTGGCCTCATGGCACTCAAATAATTCTCAATGAATGGAAAGAAGGAATGGAGAAAGGGAGGAGAGAAGGGAAGGAAAGAAAAGAAAAGAGAAGAGAAAATTCCCATCATCTTAAAACTGTGTTTCCACGGGGAACTGGGTGCTTTTATGAGTCAATCTGAGCTCTTATGTGGCTGTTGCCATTTTACCATACTCTGTTGAGGCAGTGTCTGTGCATGGGCAAGAAAGGGATGTGCTGAAATTTTACTTAAAATATGTTCAATCCAAGTTGACTCTGTAGTCAAATTAGAGATTTTAATTATTCTACATACTCAGAATTATAACCTTTCAAAAAATGTGGAAAATATCTTAGAAGGTATGACTCAAATTATAGAGCTCGCACTTTGACTATCTCATAATTATCAGACTAGGGTTCTCCCATCTCTCTCTTTTGGGGGGTAGAAAGAGGACTTCAGTCCACATGAGGACCCAGTTCTCTCTTGGTTCTGATACTCTAGGTGATAATGTCCTGCAGAAATGAAGCCTGGTTCTTGGCTTGGGTGTAGACCGGGCACTGGAACTTGGTGTTGACGCTGTTGCTTTTAGGCTTCAAGGAGCTGCTTTGACCAGTTGGGAAGCAAGGCTCCCGGGCTGTGAATGACCCAGTGCAGATAAAGCAGACAGAGCCTTTTGTCCATTCTTTCCATGTTCCTACTGCCCCAGTCCTCCAGGCTTCCGATTCCTGAATTTTCCAGGTGACACTCTTCTTGATGTTGGGGTTTTGTAGAGGAAAGGCATAGTCTAGTTCCCAAATGAACATCTCTGTTGGGAGAGACATGTAAGTAAACATACACTTCTAATACAGAGTGATGAGGAAGCACTGGGGGGCGGTAGGAGTCAGAGGGGGTCCCAGCCTGGGCCCAAAGGCAGATAAAGGGTTTCTGGGGGAAGCGATAGGTGGGATATAGGTGGGATCAGTTCCTGAGAATCAACTACAAAGTATTACTTTCTTCCCCCTAACCTCTTCTTCCCACCCTCTCTCACTCCCTCATTTATAAAACAACCGCAAAGGTATCTGGACAGCATCAGCCAGCCTCGACCAGAATTTGACAGTTGTCAGCATTTTCCATATAGACTTTATGCCTGTCTTTGCTCCTCTACTTCTAAGGAGGTCTTAACATGTTCTCATTTTCTTCCTTCCTTCCTTTCTTTTTACCAATGTGAAGATGAGTTGAAAACATGATGACAGTTTCCCTTAAATGGGCTCACATCTTTCTCCTAAGGAGGAGGACTTTTCTTTAGGAGTACACCACTATCATATGCAAGAAAATTAACAAATCCATCCCATCATCTAAGATCCCAACAATCACATTGCCCCAACTGTCCTAAAATTGCCTCATTTCACTGAGGTTTTATAGGAAGAAGGATCCTATTAAAGCCACTATTTTACTTGGTTGCCTTTTCTCTCTCACTTTACAAAATAGGCTTTATTTTGGAACCGTTTCAGGCTTAGGGAAAGTACAGAGCTCCCGCATACCTTCCTTCCTGGCCCATACTTGTCCCTGTCATAAACATTTCGCATTTATCTTTATTCTCTTTTAAATTAGAATGACCGCCCTTCTCTCCCACACCTTCATTTAAATTAATTTTTTTGGTACAGGTCCAGGGGTGATTCTTTTCTTTTAGTTGGCACATAATATTTACCCATATTTATGGGGCACAGCACAATAATTCAATATAAGTATATAGTGTATAGTGCTCGAATCAGGGTAATTAGCATTTCTATCTCTCCTAACATTTATCACTTCTATGGGTTGGGGCCCTTTGAAGTATTCTAGTTATTTTGAAATAAATCCTAAATTGTTGTAGACTATAGTTACCCCACGTGCTGTGCTATGGAACACCAGGACTAATCTCCCTCTTTGATAGTATTAACCCCTGTCTGTCCCATTCCCCTCACCTGCTCTCATCTCCGGGGACATGATAAACCTGCTCCTAGTACCTGCCGGGCAGCTGGCGTGTGTGGTCAATCCTGCTGCCCTGCAGAGATGTGGGCAGGTGTCCTCTGGAGGCGCTCACAGGTGGGGGCGGGGCTGGCTTTTTGACCTGTCGAGGACCAGGTGCCTGCCTAAGCAGCAGAAAGGCAGACAGGGATTGGAATTGACGTGTCTCAGAGGGACCACGGTCCTGTGAGGAATGCAGCTGCAGCGTCTGTTTCCTTACTCAGGCTCCACACCCGCAGGCCAGGAGTGACCAAATGGAGGGAGAGTGTGCTGCTGATGCCACTACCTCCTTGGCCTGTCCTAGGGTTCGGGTTAGGGCACCAAAATATTTTGGCTTTAGTGTCACGTTTAGAGCACAGCAAATCTTAGAATTAGAGGCAGGCTTCTGGGGGGGACACAGTAAATTGGGCTTCACAGTTAGGGTTAGGGTTAGTGTGAGGAATAGAGTTCACGTTAGGGCATCAAAATAGTTTGGCTTTAGGGTTATGTTTAGGCACATCAAATCTTACAGTTAGGGGTAGATTAGGGCCAAGGCATGGGGTATTTGGTTTCAGGGTGAGGGTGAGCCTGAGGCTTAGTGTGAGGTTTAGGGTTCAAGTTATAGAACAAAAATACTTTGGCTATAGTGTCCTGTTGAGGGGATGCCAAATCTTAGAGTTAGACCGAGGCTTGGTGGGGGGCACAACAAAATTTTCTTCAGGATTAGGGATAGGACTAGAGTTAGGGTGAGGTTTGGGGTAAAGTTTCGGGTGACAAAATGCTTTGGATTTAGTATCAGGTTTAGGGTACACCAAATCTTAGAATTAGTGTTAGGTTTAGGGGCTAGGCACAACAAAATTTTCTTCTGAGTTAGGGTTATGATTAGCAAAAGGGTGAAGGTTGAGCTGAAGTTTAGGGTGCCAAAATGCTTTGCCTTGAGTGTCAAGTTTAGGGCAGCAAATCTCAGAGTTAGTTTTAGGATTGGGGCAGGGCACAAGAAAATTTTCTTCAGGGTTGGGCTTAGTATTACCATTAAAGTTAGGGTTGAGGTAAAGTTTATGGTGCCAAAATGCTTTGGATTGAGTGTCAACTTTAGGGCACACCAAATCTCAGAGTCAGGGATATGTTTGGGCACAGGGCACAACAAAATGTACTTCAGGGTTAGGGTTAGGGTTAGCATTACAGTGAGGGCTAGCGTGAAGTTTAAGGCACCAAAACACTTTGGCTTGAGTGTCAAGTTTAGGGCACATCAAATTTTAGTGTCAGGATTAGGCTTGGGGATGGGCAACACAAAGTGTTCTTCAGGGTTAGGGTTAGGATTAGCGGTAGGGTGAAGGTTAGGATAAAGTTTAGGGCCTCAAAGTGCTTTGGCTTGAGTGTCAAGTTTAAGGCACACCAGATCTTAGAGTCAGGGTTAGGTTTGGGGCAGGGTACAATGGAATTTTATCCACAGTTAGGGTTAGTATTAGTGTCAGGGTGAGGTTGGGGTGAAGTTTAGGTTGCCAAAGTGCTTTAGCACAGTGCCAAATTTAGGGCACACCAAATTGTAGAGTTAATCTTAGGCTTAGGTGCAGGGCACAACCAAATTTCCTTCAGGGTTAGGGTTAGGATTAGTGTTAGCCTGTGGGTTGGGTTAAAGTTACGGGGCCAAAATGCTTTTGCTTCAGTGTCATGTTCAGAGCACACCAAAGGTTAGAGTTAGGAGTAGCCATTAGGGTGGGGCATAGGACATTTGGTCTCAGGGCTCAGGTTAGGTTTAGCGTTAGTATGAGTGATAGGGTTCAATGTAGGGTACCATAATACTTCAGCTTTTGTGTCATATTTAGGGCACACTAAGTCTTAGAGTTAGGGGTAGCCATCCGGGGTGGGGCACAGCAAAGCTGGTCTCCAGGGTTAGGATTAGATTTAGGGTTAGTGTGAGGGTTAGGGTTTGGGTTAGGGCACCAAAATACTTGGGCTTCAGTGTCATGTTTAGGGCACACCAGATTTTAGATTTAGAGGTAGGCTTCTGGGTGGGGCGCAGTAAATTTGGATTTAGGGTTAGGGTTAGTGTGAGCGTTAGGGTTCAAGTTATGGGACGAACATACTTCGGCTTTAGTGTCACGTTTAGGGCAAGCGCCTTATTGTGATTTTTCTTTTAAGATAGAAAATATTAGTGTGTGAGTTGTTTTTTTTCTAAACCAGAACTTCTGTCTTCAGGTTTAATTGCAATGTTGGCACTTTGTGATAAATAAGCGGGTTTTGGGTTGCACTTTGGGTATTCGGTCTCTGAAAGTTTTGCCATCGCTGTGTAGCAAGGTTTGCCTTATTGGAAGTATAGTAGTTAGATGGAGGAAAAAGAGCCAGCATTTATGCTACTGTGCTGGCAGGTGACCCACAATACTTCTAATTCCTAGCAAAGCCCTGTCTGTGACCTACGTCATTATCATTCCCACTCTCATGGGTGAAAAAGTTCAGGCTCCAAAGCTACCTGGCTCAGAGGGGAAGGAGCCAGCATCTGAATCCAGGATTCTCTGCTTGAAAACTCATTTCCCTTGCAGATTAGGAGGAGTGACAGTTCCCATATGACTAGATCTTTATATTGAATGTTATTTAATAGTGTTTTGTAACTTTTGGCAACCAATGTGGAGGGCATTTTCATATAAATGCTATTATTCATCAATTCACTATCAACATTTATTGGACACTACTATGTGGCAGGCACTGGAACATCACTCATAAATTGAGTACATATTTACTGTGTGCCCACGACGTGCCAGAGGGCTGAAGATGTGCTCATTCATCCACCGTGTGTTAATGCAGAGCTATTACATACCAGGGCCCTGGTGCTTACCAGTTCACCAGTTTATTCAGCACCTTCTGTGCACAAGGACACTGGTCTGGGCACTGACGGCCATGAATATAATGGATAAAACAGTCCTCGCCCTTGTAGAGCTTGCAGGATTGATGTAGTTTTGCCCCATTTTACAGCTGAAGAGACTGAGGCCTTGAAAGTTAGCAAACAGTCCACAGGCCACATTGCTAATGATTGGCAGCACCAGTCTAGAGTCCAAGCCACAAAGCTGTGACATAGGAAATCCCAATAACCCTGCGTCATGTCACAGACTCTGGACAAAGGTTGTAGAGAAGGGTGATCCTGACTCTAGGGTTGGCTCACCTGGGCTTGGAACCCCACCTCTGCCACTTCCCAGCTGTGTGTACTTGCAGAGGCCTGCCACTTTGCTGTGGCCAGAAGTCATAATCCCTACCTTCCTGGGATGCCCTACAGGCAAGAGAGCCATTAGCTTCTTCTTCCATCGCAGTTCCTGGCACAGACAGGGGGCATAGTTATAATGACCATTGCCTGTCCCTCCATTCTGTTGTAGCACCAGCCCTGGCAGGCGCCTTTTTGGCCAGTGCTCAGGCCTGTCCTCTAACCCTTTTGGGCTCACTCATGCCACAGGCAGCAGATGCTAGCAGATATTTCTGAGGCCTCTCATTAGAGGCTCGCAGTGCTGCTGCACAGTGTTTCTCCACACCTGCCTCCAGCCACTCACAGAGACTCCTGTGCTTCCTCCTTCTCCCCGGCCAAGGCTCTGAGAGGCAGGTGTGACGTTTCGATTATCTCCCATCCATCTCTCACGCGACGCCAGTGGAGCAGAGGTCCAGCCAAGCCAGGCCATCCTGGGAGAACAGTGGGAGGAAAATGAGTCTTCCCCAGGCCACTGGAGGATGACAGGCAGGATGCATCTGACAGGCAGAAAAGGAGCATCTGGCTTGAAACAGAAAACCTTGGTATCCTCACCCCATACTTGCCAAAAGAGTGTGTAAATCCAGACTGTAGACTGTGGTGTCTACACAGAGCGGTGTGGATGGAGGGACTTCTTACCTTGAAGGAAACAACCCAGGCAGGACAGGGATGTGGGTGGTTTCTGCAGGTGGACCAGAAGGGAGCACTCAGCCCCTGTTGGCTTTTTTCTTTCATTCCTTCCTCTCCTCCCTTCCCTAGCTCATCTCCCTCCCTTCTCACTTTGTCCCCCCCATTCCCCAACACCCCCCCCCCCCAGCTACACCATAGGCTTGTGTTCCTGTTTCACACCGGGGGTACCTGACCATCCCAAGACCCTGGGCCCTTGGGCCTGGGGCCTGTGACAGCCAGTGGTACACTCTGGCTTTCATATGCGGTAGAAGGCGTTGCTGGGGTTTTGGGGAGGTGGACAGATCACCCACTGGGCTGGCAGAGCAGGGGTCTAAAGACAGGCCCCAACCCCTGCAGCAGTCTACACAGCCTGGGCTCCTGGCTGCTTCTCTGCGCCCTCACCTGGTCCCCTTTGTATCCAAGGCGAAGACAGCGGATCGTTTGCATCTGCAGCTCTCCCCACTCTGCTTCTTGCCTTCGCTCTTTAGCCTCTTTCCTCCTTCATCTCTTCCATCACCACCCTCCCTCCTGTTATGGTGTGTCCAGATGTCCTCCCAAAGCCTCATGGGGTCATAGGCGGGGCTTTTCAGAGGTGGCTGGATCCAGGGTGTGTGGTACTGGAACTGACTGATTGTGCAATGCCAGGATTAAGGGCACTAGGATTAAGGGAGTGAGTACTACCTGTCCTAAGGGCAGGTAGCCTGGATGAGATATAAGGGACAGAAAGAGGGCTAGTGGCCTCTTGTCATTGCTTCCTGCTGTGCTGCCCCACCTTGGAGCCAGTCAGCTATGGACTGAAACCTCTACAAACTGTGAGCCAAATAAACTTTCGTCCTCTAATTTTGGGTGTTGGGTATTGTGTCTCAGCAATGAGAAGAGTAACTAAGACACTCCCTCTCCTCTTCCTCCCCCTCCCTTCAGCTTCTCTCCTGTTCAATCTCCTTCCACCCCCTAGCTTCTGTCACTTCTTCCCACATTTCTGTCCTTCCTCTGCTTTCCTCACCTTGCCTACTTCCTCTTCCTCATCTGCCTTAATCGAGTCCAGCACCATTTACTGAGCATTTATTACATGCCAGGCTTGATGCTAATTCAGGAGAGGCAGGAAGAAAGTCAGCCAGACCTGCCATCTGAGCTTGGAGTCTGCGGTTCTCCACCTCCCCTTCTTATGCCCACCTTAGGCAGCTGTCGTCCTCTGCCGCCCCTTCCCCCTCTTCTTGTGACTCCTCTTCCTTCCTTTCCCTTGTGCTCCGTGCTGGCATCTGCAGCCTACAGTGGTGGTGGGAGCCGGGTGCAGAGGACGGCAGAGTCCTGGGAGATTTGGCTGCAGGCGCCCCCGACTCTGCCATCCCCAGGTGCCAGGCGATGAATGAGACTGAGCACCCAAGACCCATCCATCACGCCCACCTCCTTTCAGGGCTGAGACAGGATGGAAATGACTTTTGTCAGCTCAGCAGCAGCCCACTGGCCCAGCAACCCCGAGCTGTTTATTAAAAAGAAAAAAAATGATAAATAAGGGAGTGCAATTGCCACCTTGCTGTGTATTTGGGGAGCGATCCTAAAGCAATGATGTTGACAAACACGCCTTTGGGTAATTATAAAAGAGGCCTCCAGCTTCTCTCCCTGCCTGTGCCCCGCTGTGATGGCAACAGCAAGTGACAGGCAAGAAATAGGAGAGGTGGCAACTGCGTGGGCAAATTGCGAGGCTTTTGTTTCAGCACATGGGGCCACTCTCCTTCTTATACATGATGAGACTCAAGGTCATCTGCCTGGCCGTCCTGTTTATCCCTCTTTGAGCTTCTGTCCTGTGTCCACTGGTGGGGCAGTGCCAGAGTCAAGGATTGGAATAATAATTACCATCAGTTATTAACGATGGGAGACTGATAACTGTCCATGATTGGTTATGAATTATCCCTCCTCGCTGTTCACTGTTACTGAGCGATTGGTACCAGGTGCGGATCAGGCTTTTCCCTGTTCTCCTCCCCACTCATGAGGTCGGCACTGTGAGTAGAGGGCGGGGAGGCAGCAGGGTTGCTCCCAGCACATGAACAGCAAATGCAAACCTCAGAGGCAGCAAGGGCTTGTCCTGTCCCAGGAGCAGTGGAGCCAGGCTGAGTAGAAGGGGGTTGAGCGGGAAGGGGAGCCTGACACTCAGGAGAAGGGCGGGGATGGTAAGCAGGTGGCTCACCTACATTGGCACCTTGAAACTGTGGGTCTGAGCCAGGTCCACTCTGTGGCATCAACCCTCCTCCACCCATGTGACACAGGGAACAAGCATCCTCATGAAATCCTGTAGCAGACTCTTTGTGGCTCCAGTGACTGCCCGTGGTACTGGGCTGGGGATTCCTGCCAGCCCTGGAGGAGAGAGGCTGCTGGGCGGTTGAAGCTCTGACCTCAGGCGCTCGGGAAGGCAGGGTCCAGGTGCCTGACTTAGTCCTTTCAGGCTGCCGAAACAAAAAATCCTCTGGCTGGGTGGGTTATAGATGACAAACATTTCTCGATGTTCTAGAGGCCAGGGAATCCAAGATCAAGGTACTTAGATGGCTGTCTTCTCAGGGTGTCCTCAAGTGGAGTGGAGGAAGGGGCAAGGGAACTCTCTCCGTGGCCTCTTTCATAAAAGCACCAACTGCATCTGGGCAGCTCCACCCTCGAGACCTGCTCACTCCACAAAGGCCCTGCTGCCTAGTATTGGCACTTCAGGATGAGGTCTCAACTTAAGAATTTGGAGGAGGGGAATGCAAATATGCAGTCCGTTGCAGTCCCTGCCTTTTTCCCTGAGAAAGACCCTTACCCCCTAGCCAGTCTGTGCCCTCCTGTCCCCTCCAGGGCCATCCATTCCTTCTTGGATTTTGAAGCCCTCTGGGCCATGGACGCCCCATTCCCTGAGGGGTACAGGTGGCAATACCCAGCTGGGAGAGCAAGACATTCTAGTTCTCTCGGTTTGTACCAGAATCCCAAGCACCCTTGGTGTGGAGAAGGCCGACTCCTACAATTGTCCCCCTTGTCACAGTTAGAGCCATGTAGCTGCCAGTGTCGGAGCCGTGGGCCTGATCCTTGGCAGCCTGCACATGCTCTCCACCTCCCCGAAGGCCTGCATTCGCGGCTTTGTCTGCCCTGCCAGAGTCTGACATTTGGCACTCCCTTCTGCTTTTTTATGAATTACGACTTTGCTGGTGGGCGGGAAAGGGGTAGTTTGTCTTTGAGGGAGGACACACAGATTTTATTTATTAAAGGAAAGGCTGATGGACTCTAGTCTCTCTACTTTAAGGGATGCTCTTTGTTTTCCAGCCTATAATTTCGCTCCACTGTGAGGCTCCTACTTTCCAGAGGCAACATGGTTTTGGCTCAGCTGCTACAAACTCCCTCTGCATAAAAGCTGGGGCTGGTGCAATCCCAGAATAGACACCGTCTGTCCTCATGTGTATAGATTTGGTTTCAAGTTGATTTCATGTGACTCTTTCGCTTTGGGTGGGGGGGGTCAGCTTTTATCTCTGCCCATCTCTGCAAAACAATGACAGGCGTCTCAGGGGACCCCACTGTTCAGAAGCCCTGCTCAGTGGGACTGTCCTCTGGGTGTTGCCCCAATAAATACATTACCCCCTGCCAATCCCCCTCCAGTCTTGGAGAAGCAAATTATCTACTTCACAGTAGGCTCTGGAATGCTCAGTCCTATCATGTCAGATATGATGCCTCATAAATCTAAGTCATCCATCCTAGCTGCAGCGTTAATCTACTCAAATGTACTTAGCTGGGTTTAATTATAGACAGAAATTGCATTTCAGAAAGCAACAAGAAATAATTTACATGGCTTGAATTTGCACATTAAATCATACGGTTCAAAAACCCAGACTGCACAGGAAACAATACAAAGAATCAGTGCTTGGGACCACATGCTATTGAAAAGTTTTTGCACAGCAAAAGAAATCACCAAAAGAGTAGGGCGAAAACCCACAGACTGGGAAAAAATTTTTGCTAGCTATCCATCAGACAAAGGTCTAACATCTAGAATATACAAAGAACTCAAAAAAATTAAACCTC
>PVJO010012521.1:0-55240 GCA_004026905.1 Hystrix cristata
AATGAGAGTTGCTATTCCTTAAAATACCTGATAAAACTTGGTGTGTCATGTATGAGGAAATAAATTAGAAACTTAACCTTGTTATCCAAAGTGTTAGGGCTAACAAGCCATACATACAAAATCCAAGCATGTACTTATCCCACCCTAATACCTAAGAATAAGGGATTTTTGTTTTTACCACCACACTTACATTGTTCCACTCTTATTTTCTTACAAAAACTTCTAAGGGATTTTTAAAAATTTATTCACTTATATAATTATTAGAATTCCCTTCATACACAATACTTACACATTCTAGATTTGTCTAAAATGATAGACTTTCCTTTAACAATATCCCTTGCTCCTGGGTAGGAAGAACCAATATAGTGAAAATGGCCATACTCCCAAAACTGCTATTCAGATTTAATACAATCCCAATTAAATTATCCATAGCATACCTCACAGAATTAGAGAAGACAATCCTAAAATTCATTTGGAACCAAAAGAAACCTAGAATAGTAAAAGCAATTCTGGGCAACAAAAGCAAAGCAGGGGCCATCACAATCCCTGACCTAAAACTATACTACAAAGCTACTGTAATAAAAACAGCATGGTACTGGCACAAAAACAGACCTCAGGACCAATGGAACAGATTAGAAGATGAAGAAACAGGTCCAAACACTCTCAGTCACCTTATCTGTGACAAAGGGGCCAAACAACCTCATTGGAAGAAAGACAGCCTCTTTAATAAATGGTGCTGGAAAAACTGGCTCTCCACATGCCAAAGGTTAAAACTAGACTCGTATCTCTCTCCATGCACTAAGCTAAAATCAAAGTGGATCAAAGATCTAAATATTAAAACAGAAACACTAAATCTATTGGAAGATAGAATAGATTGAGCTCTTGAAGACATAGGTGTAGGCAAGGACTTTATGAACAAATCCCCCGTTGCCCAGGAAATATCACAAAGAATCAACAACTGGGACCTGATCTTATTAAAAAGCTTTTGCACAGCAAAAGAAACTATCAACAGAGCAAAGAGACAACCCACAGAGTGGGGAAAAGTTTTTGCCAGCTATTCCTCTGACAAAGGACTAACATCTCGAATATATAAAGAACTCAAAAAAATCAGACCCCCCAAAGTTAAAGACCCAATCCAAAAGTGGGCAGCAGAAATGAATAGACACTTCTCAGATGAAGTAGAAAGAGCAGATAGACATATGAAAAAATGTTCAGCATCACTGGTCATTTGAGAGATGCAAATCAAAACAACCCTGAGATTCCACCTCACTCCCGAAAGAATGGCTATTATCAACAAATCAGCCAATAACAAATGCTGGGGGCTGTGGAGAAAAAGGAACCCTTCTCCACTGTTGGTGGGACTGTAGACTGGTACACCACTATGGAAATCAGTGTGGAGATTCCTCAGGGTACTAGGACTAGAGATTCCATTTGACCCAGCTATTCCCCTTCTTGCTATCTTCCCAAAAGAATTAAAAGCATCATACCGCAGCGATATATGCACACCCATGTTTATAGCAGCACAGTTTGTAATAGCTAAATCTTGGAAACATCCCAAATGCCCATCAACAGCAGAATGGATAAAGAAAATGTGTTTTTTTATATATAATGGAGTACTATTCTGCCATAAAGAATGATAAGTTTGAGATATTCCTGGATAAATGGATGCATCTTGAGACCATACTCTTAAGTGAAATAAATCGGACACATATGTTTAAATACCACATAGTTTCTCTGGTGTGAGAAACTGAAGTGTATATAAAGACTAAAATATATTATATTGGGAAAGGGAAGAAAGTGTCCAAATGGGAAAGGGAACAAGAGAGGGGGAAAGGAACAGAGGGACAAGAGAAATAAGAAATGGAAAGAAAAAATGGAAATAAATCTTTTGTAAATAGGGAAGGAGGAGGGGGTGAGGGGAGGGGAATGGGAAAAAAAGAAGCAACAAGGTATGTCATCTACAGGTACAAATCCCCTATGATGAATGTTATCACTATGTACATCTAAAATGTACCATTAAAATAAAATTAAAATATTAAAATAAAATAAAATGATAGACTTTCCTTTAACCTTATCCAAGGGACATAACAGGGAACTCTAGCCTTCGAACAGTATCATATTAAGTTGCTTTTTATCATATTTGAAAGCAGTTTTGGAAAATGACTTAATGTGTACAAAACAAAGTGGTGCATAAACAAAAAATGTTTGGCTATAGAATGTTTAAAATATATCAACTGGAAGACATAAATACTTCTTGAATGTACAGACTGCACAGAAATATACTAGAAGCCAACAAGTTCTCTTCAAAATAAGTCGTACAGATGCACAGCAGACATTTGTGCTTATTTGTCACACATTTACTACGACAAACTACACAATATGGTTCAGTGTCTGGAAAGATATTTTACGATCAAGTGGTGGTCTCTTTAGGGTGATGAAACTTGAAAGGTATCAAATGTGTTCTTTGATAGAACTTTTATCTATGAAAAACAGTATTGGAAAATGGATACAGTTAGAAGTAAATGGCAAGCCAAGTGCACCCCACTGTATTTGGCTAGCTGTTAATCAACAACACACCCAGAAACATCCAGTGCCAAGATCAGAACATGGCAATATAGTTAGGTGTTAGAAAAGGCTACCATTTTCATCTGAGCACAACACTGTTTCAGACCTAAAAGATAATACAGTAAGACATGTGGGGCAATCAACTTAGATTATGCTCACAGACTTCTGATATCTTTACTCCTCTCCTATAACTTCAATGCAGAAGTCTTTTCTTATTTTTGGTGTTGCTATTTTGCTGTTGTTATGTGCATTTTTTTTTGAGGGTGGAGAGGTGGTAGGATGCAATGGGGATTTTTATTTTATTATTGCAGCCAGACTTTTATTATTTACTTTTTTAATGTCAGTAGTATTTTTACATTCTTTTCTCTTTTTTAGTACATGTTTGTAATTATGATGTACAATCTTACAGAACCGATACACATACATAACACATCTTAATCATTTTTAATTTCCTTTTCCTTCTCTGTCCTCTCATCTACTCCTATCCCCAGGATGTTGTCATTTAGAAGATCATCTTTATATGCGTTACCAATTAAAATCATTTGTTAAAATGTACTAGGGACAATTTTCGGAGATACATTCAATACTCAATTTGTGAGGATGAGAAGATTGAGAAGATTCACTAAGGCATTTACCTCTTTCTAATATTTTCACTCTAACAACCATCCCTTGTATCATCACTGCTACCAATTAACAGTGCTTATTTTTTGGAAGGCCAGTGGTAAAAATTTTCCCTTTCTCCCTTCACTAACATCTCTCTCTCTCTCTCTCTGTCTCTCTGTCTGTCTGTCTCTCTCTGTCACACACACACACACACACACACACACACACACACACACACACACATTTAAAGCTAAATAAAATTATCACATGCTAGAAGTAAAATGCTAGATGTAAACATTATTAAATACTTTTCAGATATGAATTTACTTGAAGGAAGCCATGGCATGCCTTTGACATGCACAATAAAAAAAAATCATGAATATGATGGAGAACCTATGGATTAACTATTCAAATTCTGAATGTATCCAATGTTGTGACAAGAATTATACAAAGCATTATAAAATCTCCAAGCAAAAGTATTTTTAGTTATTATCATTTGCATAGCTCATTGTATTAGACCATTTGAAGATTCACCTGCATAATATGTACAAAGTCAAAGACATCAAGTCATCAAGAGAGTTTAGATATTTTTTTCACTTTCTAATTTTTTTATTTTATTATTATCTTGTTTGTTTCTTTATTTGCAGTGCTGGGGATTGAACTCAGGACCTTGCACAATCTTGTCAAGCACCACTGAGCTACACAACCCTGCTTTTTTTCTTTTAAAATAGTGTACCCTACTAGTTCAGTATTATCATTATTAGGAGTTGTTTACATGTTTATTTAAATCTTTATGATCTCTTAGTGTAGGTAATCAAATCTAGTCATAACCTCTACTTTCAAACATTAAGCACTAGGATAATACAGAAAATGCAGTGGTTATTTGCTTCAGTTTGCAAGTTCTTAATTTCAACTGAAAAAACAAAAAACAAACAAACTCTTTGTCATTATAACACCTTTTCCTGGATAAAAGAAAAAAAAAAGATGCGGATGGCAATCAGAGACATGATGTCCTTTTGAGACCAATAAAATAAAAAACAAACATAAACACTATTCAGAATTACATATATATGATTTCCCAAACGAAAGGCATTTTCAAGTGCTTTTCTTATAAAATGGTAAGCTGGGCATTTGTAAAGCAATACGGTATTGTGCTATTGAAAGAGCTTGGGTTTTGAAATCAGATTGATCTGACGCCCTTCCTGCTTCTGTCACTTAACAAATATATACATTTCATTTATGTTTCCTGTGAGATCAGAACCTGATTCTTTTCTCATCGGGGTAATAGTATGTACTTACTGTGATGATAAGTCAGTATACTGCAGACATGTCCCTTGAACTGTTGTACTTTTGAACATTCAAACTTTCCTGATTTGGGGCTCCTTCTAGCAGGCAGTAAAGCTGAAAGTAGTGGGTGAGATCACGGCTAAATGCGCACCCTCAGTGACAAGTATGTTATTGGTACCCCTCTGCGTGAAGTGCAAATGACTGAAAGGACTGCTCCTTGGTTTGCGCCCCCCACTTTTGTCTTTTTGTCGAAAAGTTTTATTGAGTTTTTAAAGAAATGAAAGTCTTTATCAGTGGAAAAAAACATAAAATATCAAAGGAGAATAAATAGTCCAATCTTCACCACAAAGAAAAATTATTGATGTTCTAGTGGTCTTCCTTAAAATCATGAAACCATAACTGCACGTATATTTATGCACATATATGCACATCTCACAGTATATACATGCAGCAGTCTGAAATATTTCTATCTGATATGTGTGACAGCAATTTTGAGGTCGAGAAATGTGTGTTCATATTATTTTTTAATGGTTGCTTTATTCTGTGTGAAGCCACTTTTAGAAGTTCAATTTATTCTTTGTTAAAAGATGTCTAGAAAGTAAAATGCAGAAAAGTAACTATTTAGGCCACGTGCTGGTGAGTATTGAGTGAAATAAACCCAGATCTTTTCATGTTCAAAGCCCATGCTGCCCCCGCTGCACAGCATTGGTTTACCTTCCCCACACAGCATTTTTATAGTGTGAATGCATGTCATTGACCCAGAAAAATCATTCTAGGTAGTAAAAACAAGGTTAATGTTGTAGGTTAAATAGCTCATTCCCTTTCGCTACCTCATTCATTTAGAAGGAGCTTCCCATCAATATATCCGTAGTTCCCTATGCTTAGAATGTGAAGACATTACATGAAGATCTCTTGTTTTATGTAATTTTGAAAGTTAATGTGGAAAATTCCAATATAGAAATGCCCTCAGCTGCATTAGTGGACCCATTATCCCTGGGCTTAGCCTGCACTGAACTGAAATGAACAGCTAGAACAATAAAACAATGCTCACCATTGGCCCAGCATTGTGTAACCCAGTCATAAAGTAGATGTTATGATGTAACACCCACTAGGCCTAATTATTCCTTTTTTATGTGCAGAAAAGCACAAGCTGTGCAACCTTTGGGAGTACTGACTTCTCAGAAAGCCTTCCATTTCTCTCTCCTCCCACTCCCTGCCCACAATAGGAATTGTCCCATCAAGCCTGTATTCTGCTGAGAGAGAGAATAGAATCTTTGATAATTGATAGTCTCTGCTCTGGCATGGAATGAAGCAAAAGCCTGCTTTTGTAACTTCTCTACTCAGACACATTTAATGGATTCCCAGTGCCAACAGGAAAAAAATCTTTAACACAACCCGAGATCCTCAGGTATGTAGTCGGGCTTGCCCTCACAATCTGGTTTTCAGTACTACTACACTAAACTCTTTTATTCTCTTATACTAAGACAGTCCATCGTTATGAGAAGTAAAAAGTAAGAAAAAACCTAGCACCACACCTTTCTCAACCCCCAATGCACCTTTCATAAAACCTTTCATACCTCTTGTACCTATATAAATTCAATTTTTCTATGTAGTCAAGTTAATATACCACTTTCTTCCTCGAGACTCCTCCCAAACTACCTATGGCTTTGTTGAGGCCTCATTTCTTTATTTGTAGCACCTTTTTGCCCTAAATGAACATTTCTATTGTGAATTTTATTTTTTGTGCATGTGTTATTTATTTGCTGCCAGTAAAAGAATTGTCCTTTAACCTGTCTCTAGCTACCTGCATTCTGATATGCTGCCCTCTCTTAGGTGATCAAATGTAGTCACTGATTAATTTTCATGGACCTAAGAAATTACCCTTTCTGAGAAGGACCTTAATATTACAATGTATTAGAAAATACTCTTTGTCTTAGTTTTTCGCAGGAAGAACCATCTTTTCCTTTACTTTAAATCAATATTTCAAATGATTTGTATACAAGATCTGGGGTCAGACTATCCTGGATTATTGGATGCCAAGTAGCTCTTGTGAATACAATAATATTAAATCATTATAATGATTTACAGTATATAATATTTATACTAATAAATACAATCTGATATATGAAGAGAAAATAGTTTTAATGTATTTGGAAACAACAGAAGACATGTACAATTCTCTCAAAGGACTTCTTTGGGTCCTTTTAGCAAAGAGGACTGGAGAAGAACCTAGACTGCTTAATATGAAAGTAAAATGTTGAACTTGTAAACAGTCTTGCTGGCTTAATACCAGGAGTATTTAAAGAGGCCTTTAGCTATTTTGCTGTTCTCATATTATAGGCAAATAGTCATAGTTTATCTTCTACTATACTGCTTTAGGGTCTTCTAAGCCAATCTCAACAGGTAAATATCAATTGTTCAGTCATAAAAGTCCATAAAAGCCAGAGTTCCAGAAAAAGCATTATGTTTTGCATATCGTAATGTGTCTGTAAGTATTTTATAAGCCTTGTGCAACAAAAATGGCAATATGAATACCAACAATATGATATTTCAGTTAATCTTTGGGACACTTGATAATATTCACAATGTGTTTCCATCAAGTTCATACTACATTTATAAGGAACTTTATGTGGTTTTTCTTTTTCAATTTGAAGCTAATACCATACTAAAATAACTCCAAGTAACTGTGAGAAATCAATTCTAATACAGCAACTGATGTTTATAATAGTGTACCATGGGACATTACTTTCAGAATGACTTGAAAACCAGGCCATGAATTTAGCAGGCTATTTGACTCCCCATTATCAATTTCCAGCAACTCAGATAATTCTATAGGACATGAACGAAAGTAACTGCGTATCATAAATATGGCCCCAAATGCATTTACATTGTTAATTGTGCCTTTACTACAATTTTCAGTCTATGCCTGGGGGGGTGAAAACACAAGTTTAAATCAATCCAATTTTGATGACACTCGGGATACTATTTCTCACTTACATCAGTACATCTTATACCCTTTTGCTATATAAGGAAATGTTTAGTTTTGTTTTGTTTTTTTTCCTTTCTCATCAGATTACATAGCCCTAGAATCTCCCAGTATAAGAATCAAAGCACTGGTATTATCTATTTTAAGGAAAGTTTTTTGAGAGATTCTGATTTGGTTATTTTATTCATGAATTATTCCTTTCATGAGACACCGATATAACCAAAAGAGAGGTACTCTACATGGGTGCTCTTAGATTTCTTATCTTTCTATAATCTGTGCAAGCTTCAGGAGTTTTTTTAATGGTCCACACCTGCAACTCTATTATTGTGGTGCTCTCAGGCTTCTGAAGCCACATTCACCTGGAAGCAAGTTTATATCCATTTGATTCAGTTTTTCATCAGTGATACAAATACTAACATGTTGGGGTGTAAGAGCTCTATTCAGGCCCCAGGCCAAGGCAACTCTGTAGTGAAATTAAAACTGAGCCTCCCTTCCTTAAGCCTTCGCCTCCATTTGTGTCTTTGTTAGGCTTCTTCCTCTTCTTTTACCTGGTTTATCTTGGGAGTTCTTCCTCATAATTCACGTGAATACAAAGGCTCAATGGCTTCTATCTGTATGAAGCTTGATGTAAAACAGCTTTGATACACCTCCACAATCACTTATTAAGTACAATTCCTGGTCTACCAGCAAATAATGAATCAAAATACTTATTTTTTTTTTTTTTTTTGTGGTTCTGGGGATCGAACTCAGGGCCTTGTGCTTGCAAGGCAGGCACTCTAATCACTGAGCTAAATCCCCGGCCCCCAAAATACCTATTTTAATGCAATAATAATTTTATCTGAGTTCCTTTGGAGAGAGCATGGGGTTGGAAGGTCAACAACTTTCAAAGTCAGTTTGGGCAGCCTATTAGTCTTGTAGTGCTGAAAACCTTAAGTCTTTTGGGGTCTTTGTTTCTTTAGCTCCATTGAAATCTCTTTAAGTATGTATTGAACTTTAAGTGAATATGTCTAGATTACTCCTTGCCTGGTAGACTTTCTCTTGAATATTTATCTTTGTCCTATCTCTCCCTCTGCCAGTTTGAAAATGTTTGATCTACCAAATATGTAATAAATTATGTCAAATCTAGAAGGATTAGCATATAGAGATCCCTAATCTGCTAAATCCCTATTTCCAAATAAAGTCAGACTCATTGGGACTACAGTTCGGTCTTGAATGTTCTCAGGAGGAAATAATTCAATATACAGATATAAATATTTCAACACATTTAGACTATAGTGCAACTCAAGTAATTCTCCTTTTTTGTGCCAAAATTACAGACTCCTGCACTTGTAAGATGATCGAGTTCATATATTCTTCATGACAGCTACATTATTTCTACAGAATTTTGACTATTTGTGATTTTCTGTGACCAAGAATATTTTACTTTTAAAGATCCCAATTTGTTTAGCTTATACATTCGAAAGGAAATTTAGATCACTGTGAGAACCATACAAACACAACACTAATATTAATTCTCTGAAAGTCTGAACTACGTTAAAAGATGAAAGAAAAAAAGGTTTTCTTTGCATTAGTAAAATTTCTATGTGCTTTATTTTATCTGAGTTTACTATTAAATCTTAATAAATGTAATGTTTGCTACCACTACACAAAGAAGTAGTTTGAAATGAAGTTTATGGACTTAGTAAATAAAATTTAATGTTCATTTCCTCTGTCATATAATAAAATTAAGGAGAGACATGAAGCATACAGAAATAAGATGGACAGGACAATTGCCATGGATTTGAAATTATGTTCTGGATTTTAAGATGTTTTAAGTGTTTATTCATTAAACACCCAGTCGTATCAATTTGTATCTTCTGCTATTATCTTTCAAGATTATCAATAAATAATTTTCATTATTAAAAGATAGGAAATTACTTTTTCAAGAAACAATATTAAATGGATGATCTTTTCAAAGAAACTTTTAATGTAAAACTGAGTGTGCACTATATATAGATTAGAAGTTAGAATGTAAACTATGTGAATTGAATTAAAGGCTATTGATTTATATGACACTGAAGATATAGACATAAAACCTATTTCCAAATAATAACCAACCTTCCCATCCATTAAGATATTATCACTAAGGTTAGAAACATTTAAAACACATAAGGTATACAATGAGTAGAAGAAATACCAATAAATTCATTAAGAAAATGTGATAGTGAGAGAGACACTTCATACAAGCACTGGATTCAATCCTGCCTTCAAATTTTGCATGTTGGTCCTCCAATTATTAAGTTTAACTCTTACCATTGAAAAGTAAAATTTAAGATTTACTTTGAACAACACTACACTCAAAAGATTAAAAGCCAAATCACTGAGAATGCCAAATGCCGGCAAAGAAGTTGAGTGACAAGAATCTTCATTTTTCGCTGACAGGAATGTAAAATGGTATAGCTGGTCTGGATGATATTTTGGTAGTTTCTCACAGAACTAAACATAGTCTTCATTATACACTCTGACAATCATAGTCCTTGGCCTTTATACAAAGAGTTGAAACGTGCACACACAAAAACCTGAATAAGGACATTTATAGAAGCTTTTTTCATACCTGCTAAAACATGGAAGCAGTCAAGATATTTTAAATTAAGTGAACGAATTAATAAATTGTGGTACATCAAAACACACTGGAATATTATTTAGCATTAAAGAGATGCGCGATTGAACAATGAAAATATAAGAAGGAAATTTAAATGCATATCACTAAAAGAAAGACACCTGCTGTATACACTGTATGATTCCAATTATATGGTATTCTGGAAAAGGCAACTATATGGAGATGGTAAAGATTTGTGCTTCTATGTTCATTAGGGAAACTGGTCTATAGTTCTCTTTTTTGGTGGGATTTTTTTTCTGGTTTTAGTATCAGGGTAATACTTCCTTCCAGGAATGATTTTGGAAGTATTGCTTCCTTTTCAATTTCATTAAAGAGTTTGAGGAAAAGTGGCATTAGATCATCTCTGAATTTCTTGTAGAATTCAGCTGTGAAACTGTGAGGACCTGGGCTTTTCTTTGTAGGTAGGTTTTTAATTACCTCTTCAATTTCAATGGCTGATAACGGGGTATTTAGAATATTTCTCTCTTCTTGATTCAGTTTTGGTAGTTCATATGTTTCTAAGAATCTGTCCATTTCTTCAGTGTTTTCCATCTTGTTTGAGTAGAGGTTCTTGAAGTAGGTGTTGATGATCCTTTGGATTTCCATAGGGTCAGTTGTGACTTCACCCTTTTCATTTTTTGTTGCATGGATTTGGGTCTTTTCTTTCCTTTTTTTTGATAAGAGTGGCTAGGGGTTTGTCTATTTTATTTATTCTCATCATACCACAGTGATATATGCACAACCATGTTCATAGCAGCACAATTTGTAATAGCTAAGTCTTGGAAACAACCTATATGGCCAACAATTGATGAATGGCTAAAGAAGATGTGGTTTTTCTACACAATGGAGTACTACACCACTATAAAGAAGGATATTAAGTGCAATAAATCAGACACTTATCAGTACACATCAAATTGTTTCTCTGATATGAGAAACCATAAGTGTAAATAAGGACAAACAGGTATAATAGTTATTATGTAAAAAAAAAAGGTAGTATTCAAAAGAGAGGAGAACTAGATAGGGAAAAGGGGGATAAAGAAGGAAGGTTAAAAGAAAAGTAAGATGAAAGGGAAAAAATGGAAAAATGTAAATAAACTTGTTGCAAATAGAGAGGGGTGGGTGAATGGAAGGGAATGGAGGGGAAGGGGGGAACCAAGATACATCATGTACAGTTACAAAATAACCATGTTGATTATCATCATTCTGTATACAACATACCAATACATGTTCTTGGTAAAAATAAACATTAAAAAAAAACAAGATTTTTGGATTCCAGGAATCAGAAGAAGGAAGGGATGCATGGGAAGAGAGGAGGATACTTAGGTCAGTGACATTACACTGGTGGATCCATGACACTGTATATTTGTCAAAATTTCTAGAACGTTTATAACACCAAGAGTGAATCCTAATGCAAATTTTATCATTGCATAAAACATAAACATATATACTATGAATTCAAATGCCAGTGATTTGTCAACGTAGGTTCATGGGTAGTAAGAAATATTTATTTCTTGTGTAGGTTGTTAGTAGAGAAGAGACTGGGCATGTGTAGGGTCTGGAGGTAAAGGCAAAATCTTTGTACCTCTCAATGTTATTGTGAAAACGGTTCCAAAAATAAAGCCTATTAAAAAGAAAACAACTCTAAATTTAGAAACAATTTTACACAAAAATCCCAAAGACGTGTGTGTGCATGTGTATGTATTTTTTACTGGGATTGAACCCAGGGTTTCACTCAGGCTAATACTATGCATATGATCTCCCACTTAACTACCTACCAGCCCCACAAAACCTCTTAAAAGAACAACACTGTGCTATATCTCTCCTCAGTCCAGTTTTTTGTTTACATCGAACATTCTACTTAAATAATAATATACTACTATTAAGAAATAATATTAAACATTCTTAAATAGCAGCACCACTTGATTGTTGATTCTATAGATATTTATTGTGTACCTAATACGGTCCAGAAACTCCTCTAGGCAATCTAAATATAATTGTAAACTTGGAATAGACATTCTTTGTCTTGATGAAAGTTGATATTCAGTGAAGAGAAGATATGGTATCCAGAATGACAAACCTCTACATAATATATTTCCATAGGGGAAATATAGGGGCAGAGATATTTCTTAATGCTCTAATTAGGAGCATTTATTTTAGGGAAATATGGTAATTTTAAATTCTTTTTTATCTCTTTGAAATATATGCAAATCTTTTTAAAAGCTGACTAAGCCTTCTGACAGCTTCAAGACCTGGAGATATCTTTCTCCAGGAGCTAGGAACTGTTTCTTTGAAATTAAGAACCAAAAATGGTTACACCTCTTCCTGGTTTGGGGGAAAGAATAGGAGACTAACCTCAGCAGGCACCTCTCTCCAAGTTGAAGGTATACCACTGATTATAAACATGGGGCAAGTTTATTTTTCTGTTAGATAAAGTCACTTTATTAAAAGAGATGGTCATGCTGGCTGACTATAGAGTGAATTTAGATGAAATATGTGTGATGGACAATACTGTCATTTGCTCTTAGGTGAAGACTAGTTGCTGTTTATGTTGACGACGTGTGTAAAGGGCTGTATCTGCTAGACTATAAAGAAGGGACATAATCATTTCTGCACATGCAATATTTTAGTAGACTGCCTCTGATATATAGATCACATACTGGTTTCATGATTATTTAATAATAAAGTCATGCCATATCTTTTCTACTTTTCTGGACAGGATTTCTCAACTGGAGGGTGGTTTTTGTTTTTAATTACATTTCCAAAATGGGATAAAAAATACTGCACCAGGACGTTTGTGAGGATGTGAATATAGAGAGATGGACCAACAAAATTTCTAGGGAACTAACATTTGAATAGAGATATGAATGTTAAAAGGGAACCACCTTTAGTATCTATGGAAAAGTCAGTTGTGGCAGCAATCTGCAATCCCTGCACTCTGGAAGTGAGAGGCAGGAGGACGGAAACTTTGAGCCCATCTAGGGCAAATTAATGAATTATCAAGACCCTGACTTAAAACATAAAAAGTAGAACGGCTAGGGATATAGGTCAGTGTGAATACCCTGGGTGTAATCCCCAATTCTGCACAAAATTACAAAAGGGAAGAATCCAAGCAGTGAAAATAAGTATTCTTAGAGACAAAGTAAAGCCTGATGTAATTTCATGACAAAATATATGTCACTGTATATAAATTTTCAGAGTGATAAGTGGATAAGCTCACAGTCACTAAAATAGTTTTTAAAAATGTTCTGAGTGTAATTGTGTGTTACAATCGAGCTTGTGGTCTTAAAAATATTTCTAGATCTGTTTTTAGAGGGAAAAGAGCTTAGTAAAGAAATGGTTGTTAGGGGTTGGGGATTTAGCTCAGTGGTTAGAGTGCTTGCCTAACAATCACAAAGCCTTGAGTTCAATCCCCAGCACCCTCAAAAAAAAAAAAAAAAAAAGAAATGGTTGTTAAATGAAATAAATCAGACAAACGAGTTTAAGTATCACATGATTTATATGAAAAACTTGCAGAATAAATAAAGAGCAAAATAAAAGACAGATATCAGGAAACTTTGAGACAGATCTTTTGCAAAAGGAAAGGGAAATAAGAAATGGATGAAAAAAAAGAAATGGGTGGAGGGTGGGAAAGGAGAGATAGGGCATTAAAAAAAAAAGAATTAACATGTGTTATGTATATGTACCAATTCCCCATGAAGCATGTAATCATTACGTACTGCAAACATGTACTTATAAAAGTACAAATTATGTAAGGTAATTAGGAGTCTATTATAGTTGTACAGGCAAGAAATAAAACTAACACCGGTGGATAATTTCAGAAGTGATTGGAAAAGGGAATAAATTTTGTATTTTGACATCTTCATTGAGAATTGAAGACTAAGAAAAAGGAGAAATCAAAATAAATCCTGGGAGTTTATCCTCTACAATTACATGAATGAAGATATCATTTAGATCTATGGTAGAAATGTAAAGACCAATTTTAAGGGGGAAATAAAAAAAAATTTATTTCAACCATGTAGGATTTGAGACACCTATTAGATATTCGAATAAGTCAAACTGCCAGTTAGAGATATCACCAAGGAGCTTAGAAATTTATTTTGGGAAGACAATATTTTACATTGTATTTGATACCATGGGTCTAAATGTTAACTAGAGTACAGTAGAGCTAGTAATAAAAAACTAGGTGCAAGCTGTGCCCTAAGGCATACTGACATTTTAGAGGTCTGAAAAAAGGAGTCAGAAAGGAGAATGAAAAGTCCTTGGCCCCAATGGAAGTAAAGCAAGACTCTGATATTTACCACTCCAGGTAATTCTGATTGAAATGAAAGTTGTCCGTTGTGTCAGAGACTGTTACAAAGTCAATCTTGATTCAGACAGATATTTGACTTTTGTGTTGTGAAAGCCAGTTGTTGGTAACTTCGATGAGTTTAAATTAAGTGGAATGATGGGGAAGAAAATCTAAATTAAGTGGAATAAGGAGGTGAAGAAACGAAAACTGAATAAAGGTAGCTCTTTCGGTATTTGTGGGAACCATTTTTCTACTAGACAAAGGTTGCTTTTATTACTTTTTTATAATAGGGATTGATTTTATCTCAAATTCCAAGGCCCTGGCTATCTCATTGTTTTATTGTTAAATATAGAGATATTGCTTTCAAAATTGTTTAACAATTTCTGCATTAAAATCAGAAAAATTTTATCATTCTTGGTGATTTATTTTACTTTCTTGAATTTTAGAAATTTAGTTTTCTTTTAATTTTTATTATTCTGAAACTTTCTGAGAAGTTTATCCATGGCACACACTTATGTGAAATGCTTTATAAAGTTTCATTTAGGAATAATTGTTTTTATTCTTCTTCAATACGGTTGATAACTCAGTCACAAATAAAGATATTTTCTATGGTAAGCCCCCTCAAATTTTGTACTTTGTTTTTACTGATTGTTGTAAAAAAATAACAGCTTTTTATAAAAAAGTTGATTTTTATTGTGTTTATGGGAAATATTTCTGTTGTTCTGTGGAAGTTTGTAGAAATTTTTTTCTCATTGCTGAAATATAAAAATATCTCTTATTAATTCTAAATCTGCTCTAGAAAAAATTCTACTAACACATTGCTGTTTTTCTTCTATTTTAAGTTTTATTCATATTTAATATACATTGAGTGAAACTCAAATACCAATTCTTAAAGAATATCATGTCTTTTAAGCAAATATTAATTTCTTATAACTTTCCTTGTGTTACTTCATTGTTCCTTAGATTGGTGCTAAGTGTTGTGGAACTACTTCTCAAGTTTTTGCTCTAAAATGCAAATTTGAAAATCATGCTAATACAATGCAAGCTAAAGCATGCTTCTCATATAGTCTGTTAAAAATCTTGTCTGGATACCTTTGCTACTAGCTTCAAATTCAGAATTATATGGGTAAAGTATTCATTGAAATTTAATTCTGAGATTCCTTCTCCATAATATAACAGACTGTTTCCTTCAATAATGTCTTGTTCTATTGAGATTGTTTAAAAGGACAGTTCAATAAGGCCTGTATGTTTTAACTGTATCTTCAGCTTCTTTAGCCACATTTCAAAATTTTAACCTAAATAACACTGAAAGGAATGCTCAACATGATTTACTCCAATGATTATTGTACTTTTCAATGTTTAGGTTTCAACAGGGTTTTAAAATAATCTGCCCCTGGCATCCTTTCTCTGATATGTAATCAGAGAATGACAGACAGAAGAAATAAAACCAGTATGAAAAATAGCAATATTCTGCCCATTGTATATGAGTCACTGGGGAAACTTAGGATTCTTAATGCAAACATAATTCAGAAAGACCATTTTATGTCACTTCCTGTTTAATTTAGAAGAAGAACAAAAGCCACTGAATATATGTTTAAAGTTGTTACATGAATTTTATCTTCTGCCAACTACATACCAATGCCCAAATCTATGTTGAGACATATCAATAATTCAATAGAAAATATAGATAAAACTGAATCTGATCTTAAGACTCTATGAAATATATACAATCTTAGAGCAATATAATTTCATTTCATAAAGCAAATGAAATGGAAACCATAATTGTGAGGATGGAGAAGGGGAGTGGAAAGGAAGGATTCATTATGTTTGACCATATATAGGTGATACATATATATAAAATATGTATATAAAATATAATATAGAGATAATACAGTGCTATTTTTAGACTATGACTTACCTAGTAAAATCAAAAAAACAGGAGAAAGGTTTGGGTCTAATTAATGAAGGATGTACCTAACAGAAACACTATCTCTCAGCAAAGAACATGTTCTTAATAACATCTACTAATGACTAGAATTCCTGCTGGAAATAGGATGGAAAGTCTAAGCAAAGAAAAATTATTGTGAATAAATAAAACGTTCCGTAATTAGTGATGGGGCAGCAGCCCAGGATGCCTCATCAGGAAGTATCTCTTTATGGGGCATCTCAAAGGGCGCTCTGCCTTTCGTTAGTCTATAATGGAGGACTCAGAATTCTTCTTCATGTAAGGTAAGATTTATGCTAGACAGGCTTGAAACAAATAGCTCCAAGATGAGGGAGAGGCTGAAAAACAAGCAAGTCATATACGTTGTTTCCAAAGGATAACAAAATTTATATTTTCTCTGAAAAAATATCCTTATAAACAGTTAATGAAAGCATTCCCACAAAAGAAGAAGTACTGAGAGTTCCAGGAGAATCAGCCTAGAAAGGTAGAAAAAAAGTGACTTTCTATACTGGATAATTTCAAAGGCCAGAAAATTCTTATTGAATCTTTATGTCATACCTTAATCTTTCATTAGTGTCTTCATTCAACACAAATTTATGATAGTATTTGTTTTTTTCTTGTCAAAATATACATTTTTATCAATTGCAATGGAAATGGGGAAGATGATATTTTAAAAGGAAAAACAACAGAAATTTTAAAGACTTGAAACTTTTGTCAGCCATACTGATACTGAAATGTTTTTATGTTTTTTCCATTCATTACCAGTGTTTGACAAGATACAAATTCTAAATGAACATTTGTAAAAGTTTTAATTAGATTAGATAAAGAAACAGAAATGTGAAATTAGGTGGGTTAGGAAAGTAGCAAATGACTGTATTCCTTAAGGAGGTGAGTGGAGCTTAAGGTACCAAGTGTACATATGAAAGTATGAAGGTTAAGTGTTCTAAATTCGAGTCCCACCTCCTTTACTATAGGATTGTGTACCAGAACACAATAAATTCTATACCCCTGTGTTAGTCAGTTTTCCATTACATAACAAACATCTGAGATAATCAGCTTGTAAAAATAAAAAGGTGGTTTTTGTTTTGTTTTATTCTGTTTTGGTTCACAGTTTTGAGGTGCCAGTCCATGATGGTTTGTGTGAGGGAGCAATACATGGTGGAAAGCAAAACCCTTCATCTCATTAGTAAGAAGCAATAGGGAGAGCAAGAGGAGGAGACCAAGTTCTCACTATCTCCTTCCAAGCCCCACTTCCAATGATCTGAGCATTTTCTTTACCTAGCCCTACCACTTAAAGGTCAAACCACCTCCTGACAGTGCCACTCCATGACCAACACCTTCAATCATAAATCATCTGGGGATATTTAAGAGCAAAGCTATGGGACGGGGGATGCAGCTCAGTGGTAGGGTGCTTGCTAGACATACATGAGACACTAGGTTTAATCCTTGGCACCTAAAACGTATCCAAACCATAGCAGTGTTTTTGAGACATTTAGTAAGGCTAAGTTTCCTATTGCCTCCAGAAATACTCGTGGATATAACAAACACTTCTCCACCTTTTAACCATGAAGCTGGAATAGTTCATTAGGTTGTACACGCATGAGTAGAAAAAGTATCAACCTAAACACAATCATTTCTTTCTATTAATAAATAAAAGTATATAGATTTAAAAAATGAAATTTCCCTTCTTTCATTCCCAACACTTTCCAGTCTGAGAAAAGTATCTACTATCATCAGTAAATGAGTCATTTTAAGCGAGGCCAGACACTCAGCATCCAGTCCCAGAAGCATCGCTTTGCCCCATTCAGATAATGAAATCCTCTAAAAGAGCTGTGATGTATTTTGTCTATGAAATGTTTTTTTTTGTTTTTTTCCCAAATTCATAAAGTTCAGGATATGAGTCAAGGCAACCAGGAGAGTTCAGTTTAGGATAACAAAATGTTTTAAATTGTGTGATGGCTGATTAGGAATTCTGAGCTTTACTGATCTAACCTTTCAAATATCCTTCAAAATTTTTCCTCTAAATTGAATTTGCCAGGCTACACTCACAACATGAAGAAAATTGGAATACAAGATATTGCACATCTGATTTTTCTAACTCTTTTTTAAATGGAATTAAACAGCCAGGGGAAAACCAATGTTGGAATGAGGGTATATATTCCTCCATTCTTCAGTTTGTACTTTCACAGTTTTCTTTGCTGTGCAGAAACTTCTTCGGGTGATACAATTATTTGGGTTGACTCTGAACCTGGGGTCTTATCCAAATATTCTTGGCCTATACCAATGTTTTTAAGGGTTTCCACTTTGTTTTCTTCCAGTCCCTACATAGGTTTAGATTTGACATTTAGGTCTTCAGTACCTTTTGAGCAAATGCCTGCATGCGATCAGAGGTAGGTATCTAGTATATCTTGTGTGTGTGGATGCATAAACACAAGATATACTAATGACACACGGTGATACACTAGTGACATACAGTTTACTCTAGTGACATTTATTGAATGGACTGTCCTTTTGCCAAAGTATATTTGGGCAGCTTTGTCAAAAACCTACTTGACTGCATATATTTAGATTAAATTGTGGGGCTGGGTATTTAGCTCAGTGGTTAAGGTGCTTGCTTAGATTAAATTGTGGGTTCTCTACTCTGTTCCACATGTGGGTTTTTGTGCTATACTGGTGAGATGACTATGGCTTTGTGCTGTGTGTTGACATCTGTTACTGTGATGGCTCCAGGTTTATGCTTTTTGTCTTATGATTGCTTTGTTTATTATGGGTCTTTTACTATCCAGATTAATTTTATTATTTTTTTCTATTTCAGTGAAGAATATCATTGGTATCTTAAGGGAGATGGCACAGTAGCATAGATCACATCACTACATGTGTAATGAACGTCTTAACAAGTATTCTACTACATGAACATTTTAACAATTGTTCAGAGGAATAATGATATCTTAAAAACAAGAATCTAATAACCCAAATTTAAAACTGACACATATACTAAGTACTACAGTAACTTTATGTAGTTGTGACTTAATGCTGCATTCATGTGGTTGTTTACATTGCTCATCAAAAGCAAAAGGCACAATGTATTGTGGTCTGTAAGCTTGTGTAATGGCCTGTAAGTTTGTGTAATTTTGGATAAATTTTAATAAAAATCTAAAAAAAATTGTTCTACTCCATGAAAATGGCATATATGTGTGTGTTAAATCACTTTCATCACTGTTTTTTGAATTTAATTATAGAAATTTTTCACTTCCTTGTTTAAATTTATTCTTACCTTTTCATAGCCATTGGGTTGCTTCAAGATTTCCTTTTCAGCAAGTTGTTTCTGCTAAATTAAAATGCACCTGTCTATTGTATGTTTTGTTTTCTGCAATATTACTGTAGGTATTTATCAGTTTTAACTATTTTGTGTGTAGGCTCTAGGTTTTTCTACATATATAATCGTATCTCCTTCAAACAGGGATAATCTGACTTCCTTTACAGTTTGGATGCCATTTTTTTATTTCTCTCCCTTTGTTGCTTTTGCTAAGATTTCCAAGGATATGTTGAGTCAGCAAGGTGGAAGAGAGGAACTTGTGTCATTCAGGAACAGGAAGAAATCCATTCAGTTTTTCTCCATTCAGTATCATGTTTACTCTGGGTTTGTTTTATGTAGGAGTTAGTGTGTTGAGGTAAGTTCCTTCTATGTTCTTTTTTTAAAGTTCTTATCATGAAAGAATGTTGGATTGTATTGAACGTTTTCTTGTATCTATTGAGATGATCATATGGTGCCCTTCAATCTGTCCATGTGGTATATTACCTTTATTGATTTGTATGCATTGAACCATCCTTGCATCCCTAAGATAAATTCCACTTGACCATGATGTGCTGTTGAATCAGTTTGTTAAAATTTCATTGAGAAATGTTACAGCATTCAAAAACGTTCATAAGCAATACTGACCTTTATGTTTCCTTTTTGTTTTGTCCTTGTTTATTTTGAGACTATTGTAGTGATAGCCTCATAGAAAGAATTTGGCAGAGTTCTCTACTTTTTAATTTTTTGGAATAGACTGTAGAGATTTGTAATTAGCTATTCTTTATGCTTCATAGAATGCAGCAGTTTAACCATCAAATCCTGGGCTTTTCATTAGGAGACACTCCATAAATACTTCAATCTCAGTAATTATTATTGGTTTATATTTTTTTATTTCTTAATGATCCAGTTTTGGTAGACTTTATGTTTTTGGGAATGTATTCATTTTCTCTAGCTCTTCCAATCCCCTTAAGCAATAGATTTTCATAATTTATGAGAAGCCTTTCTGTTTCTCTGGTATCAGTTGGTGTGTCTCTTTTTTTTATCTCCAAATTTATTTTACTTTTCAGTTTTGTCTTGTTTAGTCTAATTAAAGCTTTGTCAAATTTTGTGTCATTAAAAAAATTGTTTAGCTGATATTTTCTAACATATTTAAGTCATGATTCCATGTATTTCGGATTTGATTTTTATTATTTCTTGCCTTCTAATTTGGCATTATTTTTTGTCCAGCTTTTATATGTTCTTGAAGTACATTGTTAGGTTGTTTATTTGAAATCTTTGTATTTTTTGATGTATGCATTTATTGCTATAAAATTCTCCTCACTTCTATTTTTGTTGTCTCCCAAAGCTTTTGTAATGTTGTTTTAATTTGTTGAATTTCCTCAATAATTCATCAGTTGGTCATGATCTTGTTCAGATTCCACATATTTGCATTTTTCCTTGTTCTTATTTTTGATTTCTAGTTTTGTCCTGTTGTCATCAATGACAATAGATGATATGATTTGGACTTTTGAAAGTGTATTGATATTCGATTAGCAGTCTAAGACATGGTCTATCTTGGAGACTGTTCCACATGGAGAAAGCTAGCACAAGACACCTCAGTGCAGACATTTTTGAGCCTCGTCTCTCACAATTTGGATTCAGATTCAGTTGGTCCAGGCCACCTGAGCTTCTGCATTTCTAATCAAATCCTAGGTGAGTGTGTCTAAACCTCAATGTCATTCACATCTGAAGCAAGGAAAAACAGTTCCTTACTGTTCGTGTTTTGACTTACAATATTTGGACTTTATGGTGGCTTAAAATTGATATGCGCTCAACAGACACTATACTTCCGGTTTTGAGTTTTGATGTCTTCCTAGCCTAGTAATGTGAAATGCAGTGTTCTTCCGTGATGACAGGCAGTGACTGTGAGCCACAGCTACCAGCCAGCATAGTAATTACATGGATGAGCAACCAAACACTGCACATTATACTGTGTTGCTGTGCTGTAGTATTTCTCAGATTAGATGCATTAAGTGATTTTACACTTAAGATATTTTCAATTTATGATGGACTTATTGGGATGGGACCTCATCAAACATCAAAGAGGATCTACTTTGTTTTCTTTTTTTGGACATCTACCTTATGCATTTTAGAATTTTAGACTCATTCCTGCCTTCTACTCACTAGATACTAGCAGCACTCCACTGAACAGTCATGAAAAGTGAAAGAAGGTGACTTCAGAAATCGACAGATGTTCTTTAAATGGCAAAATAACTCCTTTTTGGGAGTCACTGCCCCAGGGGATGTGAACACTGCTAGTCCTCAGGAGGCAGTATTTTAGGGCAGATGGCTTAGCATTTCTATATGTAATACATCTCTCCACAGAGTGAGGAATCTGGGAATCTGGAGGATTCCTTAATGATACATGTTAAGTCTATGTTTGTTTTTTTGTTTGTTTTTTTTTTTTTTAGGTACTAGAGATTGAACCCAGGCCTTCTTATAGAGCTACCCCACCAGAATCTTTTAAGACAGGCTCTCAGTAAGTTGCTCAGCCCCTGCTCGAACTTGTGATCCTCCTGCTGACCATGATTACTGGACTTTCTTCACTGCAGATGTTTTCCCAAGCACTGATCATGTCCCTAATGTATGCAACCCTAGCCCTTCAGGATCGGAGGCCAAAACGACAATTTGAGGATGGATATATGAAGTTCAGAACTGTGTTCTGGGATGTCTGTCTCAGTGCAGGAAGAAATGAGAAAGGGAAGAAAACCTGAGAAGAGCAGCAGTGTCAATGTTCAGGCTGGATTGCCCTCAAGCTGTCATGTTTCAGTACAGATATTCTTAAAATGTGAGCATTCTGGCGTACATTTAGCTTTCTAGGTTGTGATGAAGGTATTCTTATCAAAATAGAATGATAAAAAGAACTTCATTTCCATTTTTTCTTGATGATTTCTTTTAAATTTTATTTTAGTGGTACATCTTAAATGTACATAGTGATATCACTCATCATAGGGGATTTGTACCTGTTGATTAATGATTTTTAAATGAATTATACAGAAGCTCTCGAGTTGGAGCCCACAAATGCCAGGGAATAGCCCAATTTCAGAACTGGTGGAGAATTCTGCATATTCAAGACAATGACTGAGAAAATAGAGAGTGCTTTACTACAAAGGAAATTTCAGCTATTTAACAGGGAAAATTTTGGGTATTACAAAACTTAGCATAAATCATGTAGTTTAATCTGCAATACCTAGTTCCGCATAAGTCTATCTGACTCAAACACCATTTCATTGGCCTAGCTCAGGCATTGGCAACTTCTTATGTAAAGTATCAAATAGTAAATAAATATTTTAGGGCTTCCATGATAAACAGCTGTGGCATCTAATCAACTCAGCTGTAGCTTGAAAGCAGCCTTAATACATGAACAGGTTGTTTTTGTTGTTTCCTAATAAATCATTCTTCATAAAAACTGGACCTACTTTGCTATGTGCTGTGCTTTATTTCTGTTCAAGATAAAGATATTTCAGGTAACATGTAACAAAAGCATTTTAGTAAGTGTTAGATGACACCTTCTCAACAAATGTTAAAGTCAAACAATTCAGTATTGGAAGACACAGGTCAAAACACAAGAGCAATTTTTATAGAACGTTTTCTCGTTGTTTTTCTCACCTGACCTCAGGATCTTGACTGTAATAGTTATGACTTCCATTATATGTGCTTATCATCACTCTAAATAACATATTGATGCATCTCTACAACATGACACTAAAAAAGACACATATTTGCATGGATGTATGTAAAAAAAAGAGTATCTAAAACTGAGTGAAAATGTATCATAAACTTAAAATCACATATGCTAAATATTTAATTACTGCAAATGTGATATCGATTAATGAATTAATGATGTGTTTAATGTTTCTCCTCTTAAAATTCATATACATCTTAAAAATGATGTCATAAAGCAGAATTTGAAGGAAGGATTTAGAAAGAGAGATATAGCCTTTCAAGTCATGCGACTAGTCACTCCATCTCCTAACAGCAAGTCAGCTATAGTGCCCCAATAACCCAACCACCTTTCAAACACATGAAGTTTTGGGGACCATTTTATATCTAAACCATAAATTTCAGCTCTGTCCCCCCAAAGACTCATGTACATCTCTGTGCAAAACACACTTAACCTATTTCTAGGAGTCAGAAAAGTGTTAATAGTTCCAGTACTGCTTAAAAGTCCAAGATGAAAGTCTCCTCTGAGATTTAAGGCAAACTCTTAGCTATGAACACTTGTAAAAATCAAAAAGAAATTTAAATACTTCCATTGTACAATGAGGTAAGGTAAACATTCTCATTTCAAAAAGGATGAATAAGAGGATAGAAATCAATGGGACCAAAGCAAGAGTGAAACTCAGCAGAGGTCTGAGCCCAGCTCTCAGAGCAGGTTGTGAAGAAATGCAAACTCCACATTGCTCTGGCCCCACAGCACTGCCTGCCAGTCCTCAGGACTTTTCTCTTGGTGTGGCATTGCTCACTTCCGGTTGCTTTTCTCAGACATTCCACATTCCTGTCTTCTCCAAATACCCAAGCTCTCCAGTGCACTTTCGGCTGCCTTCTCACTGTCTGATGCACTGTCCTCTGAGAGGCACCCTGCCTGGCCTCCCAGGCCTTCTTCTGAAATCTGGGTGGAAGGCTCCCTGCCCTACAGCTCTTTCACTCCATCTGTAAAACCATTGTGGATAACTCCAGTTCTGTCACCAGGTCAAACAGTAGAGGCCCCCTTGGATCATAGTTGCAGGAGGCTCTGATTGCCTGGATGGCTGAGCACTGTGAAATGAATCCCAACAAATCATTTCCTTAAATGGCTTTTCTTGAGCCTGGTGTCCTGGGGCGCTCTTCTCAAATGGAAGTATTACAGCCTTGCATCCTTGAGCCTACAATGGGCAGGGTCTTGATTACCCCTGGGATGCCTTCAAAGCACTGTTCTTATTTTCCTGATGTAAAGTACTTGCCCCTTCTTTTAATGCTAATTTTTTCAACCACAAAAACTCTCCTCAGCCAAAACTTTGAAGGCCACCAGTTTACAGGAGCTTCCTTTCTGGTGAAACGCAAACATTTTTAAATCACTCAGCTGTGCATTTTTTTTTTAACTGATTCTCAATGTAGAGTTGGCTAAAATCCCCCAGTAATACCTATGCCATGGTCTCAACGATGAGCCATTTTGAAATTTCCTTCACCGGATTAATTAGTCCACTTCCCTTAATCTCAGTTCCCCACAAACTCTCAGGATGTAAGCAAAATACAGACACATTTTCTGCCAGATCATAACACTATGCCACTGACTGGACTCAGAGTCCAAAAGCTGATGGATTCTTTCTTCCTGAATTAAACTTTTTGAACCTGGACTTTATCCTCGGCCTTTTATCAGCATTCTGGACTTCTGAGCTCCTACCACAATCTCCCATCATGCTTACAACATCTGAGGGTTGCTTCTCCAGCTGTCATCTCCAGTTCTTCCCAAACTCCTTGTAAACCCAGACTTCCAAACAACACAGGTACAGTCAGGTACAGTCACAGCAAGGGCCCTGCTTCTCTGGTACCAAAATCTCAATCGCTATCTTGTCAGTGGGACAAATACCCAAGACTCACAACTTAAAGAAAGAGAGGTTTGTTTTGGCTTCCGTTGTTAGTCTACCGTGGCCGGCTCAGAGACAGGAGGCATGGTGGGAGGGAAGGACAGAGGAAAGCCACTCTCGTCAGAACGTCCAGGAAACACAGAGTGGAGGAAGGAGTTGGAAAAGAAACAGACACTCTCAGGTCGTGCCCCCAGTTACTGGCTTCTTCTAATCAGACTCCAGCTGCTAACAATGTGTCAGCTATGATGCCCCCGTAATCCAAGCACTTTTCCAAAGCTGACCTATGAGTTCAGAGGCTCTTGGGGTCATCTAGATATAAACCATAATATATTGTATCCTACTTAGTCCCTTCTGTCTATGGTGGGCTATCGTTCTTTCATACTGAATTATTCTTTATTTCTTGAAAAGAGTTTTAGCGTCTGCCTGTAAAATTTTTTTTAAGGTTCATTCAAATACTGACCTTTTACCAATGATGTTTGTGAAGATATTAGTTCTCTTCAGTACATTATAATAAATTCTTATCAATAACTAAATCACTTCAGGGAATCTATTTTTTTGTTTGTTTGTTTCTTGCATGGGCACTGTCTGTAACTGATATCCACATGCTTTATGTAACAATTTTGGGGGTTTTGTATCCAAATTATAACTGTTCTGTGGTTCCATGATAAGGGAGTAGGTGCTACGATTCGCTTGTATTGAAATAGAGATTCTTCTTAATTGAATTATGGATTAGGGCTGGGGATTTAGCTCAGTGATTAGAGTGCTCGCCTTGTAAGCACAAGGGCCTGAGTTCGATCCCCAGCACCACCAAAAAAAAAAAAAAAATTGAATTATGGATTAAAAATGATTCTACTATTAGGAAGAAATATGGAGGAAATTCCACATTCAACATAAGGGCTGCCAGCAGAGCTGTTAGAGTAACACAAGTAGAATTATCATTTTTCACCATTTTGTAGCCACTTCTATTGTTTTGAAAATTCTTGTATGAGGGCCTAAAATTATTGCTTATTCACAGTAGGACATGTGTCTAAATATATATATATATATATATATATTTTTTTTTTTGCCAATAGAAATCCATGTACAACCACACAACTATGACGAATCCAGAGAGAATCGCGTCCCGAAGATAAAAGAATTAAAAACCAAAAATGAACGCTTCACTCTCGTTCTCTATCTCTTCCTGGCAGTCTGTATCATATGCTGGTGTAGGGAGGAAAGCAGGCTGATAAAACATTTGCAAGCCGGTGAAAATGTTTTCAGGCTGATGTATTAAAAAAATGCATCTGCAAGGCCAGAAAGAAATATATTACACAGAGTATACCAAGAGAAGTGCTCCCAAGATAGAAAACCAAGGTTTCCTGATCGTTTGTTCCTGAAACAACTTTAAAGTCTTCATTCTTCTTCCTCTGTAGCTAACACATTTCTAAAATTCTGCAATTATCACACACGAGCAGAGCAGTGAAATGTGCTATGCTTTCTACAGCACTTCTCAGGCTATCCTTGATAATAATAATGATGATGGACAGGAGTTTTATTTCTAGAAGCACAGTCACCATGTAAGACCAAATTATCAGATTTCAGGGCCAAAAAGAACATTTTGTTGGATGTAATAGTTATAAATCATTCCTCTCGAGAATACTGGAAGTTGTGGCTTTTAGCAAAGAAATATATCAAATGTAGTTTAATATTGATTTTTTTTTCTTCAGAAATGCATTTCAGGCACGAAGACCCCAAAGGTTTGTAAATCTACATGTAAATCACATGCAGGCTACAGTTACACTTTCCTTCTTATTTTATTGAGAAATATTTGTGACAGTTCATTCAATTTATTATTCTAAACCTGACTTGCTGTTTACAGGAGGGCATCATGAGGGACTGTGGCCTCCAATTTGAGAGCATCAGAGTGTGTGTATTGGAAGGAGTGAAACACCTCCTCAGTGAATCCAACTCCAGCACTCCCTTCCCCAAGAAGTGCCCTACACATAATGTTATCATACGTTCTATTGTTTGACCATGCCACTGACGCTCGAACTGATTTGGCAGAGTTGAAGTACTTAGATAAAAAAAAAAAAAATTTAAACTATGTAACTTACTGAATTATGTTTATCAAAATGATGAAGAATTCAAATAGTAGAAGAATATTGGTCTAAAGATAAGTAATCAGAAGCTTTAAAGTAAAAGGCACTTTACGTTAACTGTATTCCAATAAACTTTCTGCATGATATACATAGCCAAGAAAACATTTTCATCATGATACAAATACGCAGAATATTGGATTATATTACTTGCTTGAATTTTCTTCCTTTATATTTTCCAAATTTTCTGCCATGTTATATCTGAAACAATATTTTATTTTTAAATGTAAGACTATGGCAAAATATACTGCATGTTGATAGCTAACTCAATATTTTAGCTAAATAAAACTAAAACAACTTTATTTTTAAAAAATTTTGAACAAAACTCTAAGAAGTGATAAGAAATCAGCAAATGAGCTAAGACAAGAATCCAAAATCTACATTAGAGGAAGTATTTAGAGATCTGTATGTGTTTAAATAATTAGAGATGAGCCAGTCATGGTAGCATATTCCCTTAGTCTAAACTGCCTGGAAGGCTGAGGTAGGAGGATCACTTGAGTTCAAATGTTGAAGAGAGAGTGAGAGTGAGAGAGAGAGAGAGAGAGGAGAAAAGGAAAGAAGAGAGAAAATAAACACCCAATTTACTTTGAAATAGCTAGACGTTGATACAGAAATACAGACAAAGGCACTACCATACTTCCAACTTATTTTCAAAAATATCACTTTATTTCTCAGCATATTATCTGGCATGAGTGTCAAGACTAACAACTATATTTTCAATGAATAAATGAATCACTGAGAAGAATCACTACTTGATTCAATGTAAAAAAGAAAAAAGGAAAAGAATGTCATTTTCCCTATAAAAATGTAGCAAATATGTTATAGTCTCTGTGAATGTCTGTCTGTAGCAGGCCCAAGGATATATGTATCCTCTATATGGTAAAATACACACACACACACACACACACACACACACACACACACAAACCCCAGGCAAAACAAACGTTATAGATGAGAAATATTAGAATATTTTCTCTCAAAATGATAGTAATATCAATAATCTTTTTAAAAATTAAATACTCCTAATATATGACACAGAAAAGAATTCTAAAGCATATATTCATACTTTATTTTATTCATAAACTATTAGATTTGTACACTGAGGAATCTATGACCATCAATTTTTACATACACACATGCACTTATTTTTTATTATAATGGTAAGTACATACACACAGAAATAAGTTATATAGACACACAAATAGATATGTATTATATTATTTAGATCCTATTTAGAAGAAATATATAGAGAATTACATAAAGGATCAAGGTGTACACACAAAAATATTTAAGTTATATGTACATATGAATATGTGTACATTTGCCCTTGTATGTATATTGCACATATATGTGTGTGTGTGTGTGTGTGTGTGTGTGTGTGTGTGTGTGCGCGCGTGTATATATTGCACTTGTCACTTTACCATCACTGGGACAGAACATCTAGCACCCACAACTGAAAGGAGGAGAGGTTTATTTGGATCCTCATTTCACCGGTTTCCATCCATGGCTGGCTGGCTCCAAGGCAGAAACGGCAGGGTGGGAGAGCCTGGAAGAGGAACGCTGCTCAAGCCAGGGCAGCCAGGAAACAGAGAGAGAAGGGAAGAGCCAAGGACAGGAGCACCCTCATCAGGTCAGCCACCCAGTGACCCACAGGTAGTGCACAGAGCCCATCTCCTGACAGCACATTCAGCTGCAAACCCATTAGTGTGACCCACTGATGAGTATGCTGCCTCCACAAACCAACTGCCTTCCAAAACCACCACCTTCAAACATATGAAACTTTGGGAGGACATTTTAGATCTCAAGAAAATTATGTAAGACAGGTGAAATAAATTCAGCAATATTCAGGAAGACAAACTGAGTGAATTGGTTAAAGTATAAAAAATATAAAGGGCTTTGTTGTTCAAGGATATTTATTCATGATTCTAGTAGAAGAATATGAACTTCAAGGAATTCTTGGGAAGACATACATAAAATAGATGAGTAAGATTGGGAAAAGTGAGAGATCATATGCCATGGCTTTCCTGTTTTACACTCTGTAGATGCCATGGACCAGTATTGATTGGCAACCCACTAATTATGTTGGCTCTCAAGAGCAGATCATGAGATTTTCCAGATCTACTTCCATTGTGGAATAGTGAAAAAACATCTGACATTTGGGGCCTTAAACTCTTATCTCTGGTTCCTTAGGCAACATGTTCAAGCTACTTAAGGTTAATATCAAGAAAGATGGGCTGGGGACTTAGCTCAGTGCTTAGAGTGCTTGCCTTGCAAGCATAAGGCCCTGAATTCAATCCCTGGTATAAAAAAAAAAAAATCAAGAAATATTATATGGATAATAGATGGACAAAAGGCATCTGTTGTCCTTGGAATAATATTGTTTTATTTTTACCTTTCTCTGTCAAGGTAGGTCCCTTTAGTTTGGATATAATTCTGAAAACCTTAATTTTTGGTGGATATCGATTAAACTTTGAGATCCTAAGAATATATCTACCTATGTAACCTGAATAATGATTGTGCATAAGGGGAAACTGCAGAAAAACATGGCCTTTAGTTTTTAGTTCCAAGTTTAGAGAGGAGAGGCTACATTGGGGCTAGTGCTAGCTACATCTCCAAGAAGCCTGCAGTGGAACTTTTTCTTTGGGAGATCTGAAATGCTTTGGTGGTAGTCACTTCTACAAACAGGTGTTAAACTAATCTCCCTTATTTCAGACTTTCTCAGAAATGCTACTTGGACTTTCAAATAGTTTCAAATTAGACTGCTGAATGTCATCACAACAATCTGTAAGCAATTTAGGACTTACATAATCCTCATTTACCACATGTGGAAAATAAAGTCCAGCAATTTTGTGGGTTTTTTTTTTTTGTTTGTTTTTTGGGTCCTTTTTTTGTGGTTTAATTACAAACAGTGACAAGGAACAAGTTATACTTAGTGCAAGTCTACAGTATTTTTATCTTATCCAAAGGGATCAAAGTTATGTAGTAAAACATCATATTTTCCTCACTGGTAATTGTTAGATAGTTAAATTTGTTCAAAGTCAGGTCTTTCTTGAAAATCATCTTGCAAGTCTATCTCCCACAGTGTCAAAAAAAAGTTCAGAATAAAGCCATCTCTTCTTCAAGGGAGAAATGGATGCAGCTTTATGTCATTCCATGAATCTCAAATCTTTTTTAAAAAGTCTATTTGAAAGCCACACCTAACTGACAAATTATTCAGGAGACCTAGCAAAACAAATAATGCTTTAAATATGTTTATAAAACTGTCTTCAAGTTCACAAGTTTTCATTCACAGCAGCCTGTAAGCTTTTTGTAATTTTGCTCCTTTTGTTCTTCCATTATAGGAACTCCTGAAAATTCCTTTCATGGATGGGAAATTTAATTGAATTGTAAATGATGCTACTCTTACTAATGAAAATACTTCGGAAGTCTAATCCTGCCCCACAATCTCACTTTGTTTCTGATTTAATGTATTCTCTTAGTATCCAGGAGAAGCACAACTAATACAAACATGAAAATTAATTCTCATTAATCTAGACATTCCAGTAAAATGATTTCAAAACTAAAGTGAGAACTGTGTTTCTTCAATATACCACTTCTTAGAGCTAAATTACCTCTGCCTCCATGTAATATCTATCTTTGTTACTGAAAAAGAAATGTATGTGCATGTGTGTGTATATAGTTAATAAAATATAGTTGGAACAAAAGCAGTGCGAGGAAACTCAATCTATGATCTTGAAGTGGCTGAGGTTTTTGTCAATCGACTTCAATAAAAGACTCATTTTAAAAGCACTTTTCAGTTTTTAATGGAGCCCTACAGTGAATTCTTGTGTGATATGAATAATTGCTTCCATAATGTAAAGGTTCACTCCTTGCTTCACATACACAATCCCTGTAATCAGCTTTTATTACCTGACACCCAGCTATACAGGCGTGGCCTTACCTGTGTAACAACTGTCAAATAAATAAATACATGCCATTCTGTATAAATTTAATTCTTTCCATCCAAGTGCAGAGATGCACACCTGCCGGAGAAGAGCTTCACAAAACCTGTCAGACAGGTACACTTTAGAGAAACAATAGTGTTCGACAGATCAGCATGGCACGAAGCTATCAGCAAAGAGGCCTCTTTTAAAAATCTGAAATGACCAAGCTGCAAATGCAACTGGATTGCAATCACTGGCTACGGCCATTGGAGAGGTATTGTTCTGGATCTCTCTCTCTTTCTCTCCCCCCTTCCCTCCCTCCATTTATATACAGGAAGCAATCACTGTCAGGATCATTGACATGAACTATGAGTGGCAGTGCGGGAATACAGAAAAAGATACACCAAAGATACAGCCCGGGTTAAGGTTATAGAGAAGGGGCAAAACATCACAGATGAATTGAAGTCAAAATGACATCTTTTGGCAAAAGATAGATGGATGAATATTTTTTAGTCATAGAGTTTAAAATTTAAGAAGACGTAACAGTGGTTTAGAGGAAGAATGAATAACTCAGTCTTGCCATTACAACACAATAAATTCAGATGAAACACTTACTTGAAAAAATATTTATACAAATTTAAAAACAAATATAATACCGATCAAAAGACAATATCCAATAGTATTTTATAACCCTTAAAAATAAAAGTATACTTTTTATTTTGTTGAATTTTGAAAGTTCTGCAAAAACAGGAGACTTGATTCTTTAAGAACTTTGTTCTTCACAGACTGACATGGAACAAATAGGAAACTAATAGATCCTAGTAAAGGAATTCGCTCTAATGCCTTATGAAACTGAAATACTGGCTTCAAGGAACATGGAGCTGGACAGGTATAGACACGTAGAAAATCATGAAATTACTGTATTCCAGCTGGGAAAAGCTTTTTACGGAAAAATTGGAAATTTCAATTTCTTTCTTTCTCACCCTTTCTTTCTCTTTGACTACAGACACCTACATCAAGCAAAATGTCAGTGTTTGAGAGAGGTAGATTGAATGGTTCGGTATACAGGGTTAAGCAGCCTAGTAAAATGAAAAAAAATTACATTTTACAGATGGGAAATATTTGATCCATTATTATAAGTTAAAGAATAAAAAGCCATTGCTCACGCAACGGAAGAGAGCTATACTTTTGTCAGTAGTAAATGATCCAAGAATATGTGTCTCAGCCATTTGTCATTTTAGAAAGCTGAGCACACTTGAAACTTTACGATCTTAAGTGCATACTTCTGATCTCATATGGAAATCTACTTCTCTATTTTCTCCAGGCTATCAGATCAAAATACTGCAACTGGCAATGTGCATGGTCTGAAGCACCAAACTAAAGTCTTGGTCTACTGACCTAAATTTTTCAAGGAAGAAAGACTAAGATACCTCCAGGCATGCTGGAAAAAGTTGATGTTCAGCAACCCAAAAAGATAAATTATAGACAGGGAATATGAAACAGCTTCTGTGTTATGCCAGACATGGGAGAAAAGGAAAACTAGAATCTAAATACAAAGGGTGGTTGAAACATAAAGTTGAATATTTAAAGTTTTGAAAAATGATTACACTAAGAGACATAGTCCATTAATCTCACTCAACATACTGCCCTTCAGTCTGAACACACTTATTGACCATCCTTAGAAGTGTGGGAAGTCCTCTTTACTTTTTCTTTTCCTTATGTGGTGTGGTCAAAAATTTGGTGAATTTTGCTGTCAGATGCCATTCAACAGAAAAGCAACATCCTACAAACAGTATGGTGTATTCACACATCTACTTTATTCACCAGATCTGACACCAGGGACTTCTGGCTCTTCCACAATGCCAAAATGACCATGAAAGTAAATGTATTGAATCAATTCATGACATCCAGTCAAGCACAACAGCACAGCTAAAGACACTCATGAAACATGACTTCCAAAACAGCTTCAGAAAGCCGTGAGTTCAGGAAAATGGAAGAAATGATGGGATAGGTGTGCTGGAAGCAAGGGGAATATTTAGAGGTGGTTAATGGCAGTATGTCTTTTCCTGTAACATATATTTTTTAATTTTCCTGGTGTGGTAGCATATGCCTCTAATTCTAGCACTTGGGAAACTGAGGCAAGAGGATCATTGTGAGTTTGAGGCCAGCCTGGGGTACACAGTGAGATCAAGGACAATCTGAACTACATAGTGAGACTCTGTCTCAAAAAAATCAATAAATTAATAAGTTCAAGCTCATCTGTGCTTTTTGATCTCTTAGGAAGGTCAACTACCTGAGAACACATAAGTAGGTCCAAATCATAGTCCCATTACAATATGATAATTGCTTTTACAATAGCTGATGTTAACTTCTGTCTCTGGGAAAAGGGTCCTCCTCAACTGAGATCAGTAAATGCTAGCCGGAAAAGACTGTCCTCCACGGCATTACAACTAATTATAAATGATTGTAATTGGTATGAGAGAGATGAAAGAATGTGTGCTAGAAGAAACACCAATATATCTTTAGAATCCTTTTAGTCACTAAAAACATGAGATCTAAACAATTCTAATATCTCTGTGTAAAGCTGTGCATAAATATGCAAATTAGAGACATTTTGACACATTTTATTGGAGGGAAGTTACTGGGGAAAGGAGAAACCTGGAAGCCAAAGAAAGCTGTCGGAAATTTACAGAAAGAGACAAATGAGGTTGGAGAAAAAAAGAGGAAGATATTTTGAAATGGAGAAGGAAATCCAGATGGTGAGAGAAAGATAGAGAAAACAGATTTGTTTTTGGAGAACTGCAATTGACTTTTGTGTGGAGGATCGTAGTGCTACCCTTCTCTATTTCAGGAACTACCTTAGCAGTGATTTGAGGATTGGATTTATGCCATTTATTAGGATGGGAGGGGTTGCCAAGGTACATTTTCTATTTCCAAAAAACTTAAAACCTGAACCACACATTGTGTAGAGACTGACATGGGTTATTATCAGTGATAGATACCCTAACAGAAGGGACATATTTTTTACCATTTCTTACAACCTTCAGACTGTATGGCAAATTTTAGTGAGGTATTTTCTTTTTCTTAGAATCATGAACAAAGAACTTACTTAATATTAGGAAATAATTTTATGAAATGTGTATTCAAGCTCTATATTTTACTGAAAGCCCAGTAGTGTAGATAATGAAAATATAACTCTCAGAAAATTAATTTATAACGTTTGTGGCTCTGTCAAGTTATCCATAGAGAATAGGTCAAATATTCAACTAATGATACAGCAATGGTGTATTCACACATATTTCCAAGCTACGATCAAAGTTTACTTATATAGCCACCTGCAACTACCACATAATGACAACCATATGGACCTGATCAAAATCAAGCCAGGTCATGCATTATTTATTTAATAATGAAAAAACAAAAGAAAAATAGACTTTTAAACTTAATGAATAGATCCTAAAATGTATGTGAATAAAGGATTATATGTTATAAATATAGTATTTAGGGGAAAAGGTAGAAGACAGAAACAGATACATTATCCCATTTTTAAAATTAACATGACCTTTAAAGCCTAACAAGAGTAGAAAATCTCATGAAACTTTCCATTTTTATGTTCTTAAGAATTCACTTGAAAAGGAATCAGAAGTCATTTCAAATATTGTCAAGCAACTTCTTGGTAATTTGCATCAAGAAATTCATGTTCAAAATTCTCAAAATATAAATAATTTTATTTGACATTTGGGGTCTCATTTTTGAAATTCTACTGATCAAAAACATTTCCCTCAATTTTTATGCGGATTATTTGGCTAAACATCTCATTAAAGAACTGATCCCACTGAACAAATGATATGGAATACTATGAAAACGGAAAAATTCTTTGATACAAATGAGCTATAAGGGTTGGGGATTTAGCTTAGCAGTACAGCACTTGCCTAGTAAGTGCAAGGCTCTGAGTTTAATTCCCAGGACTCCCCTCCCCCAAAATGAACTATAACTGGTGTAAAAACAAATTATATAGAGTTGAATACAAACTGTACATCAGAAATACTGGATAAATGACTCATATTTTCCTCAAAATAAGGGGAAAAAAAAACATTTTTCAGGATAAAATGTGACATTTAGCACCAAGCTCTGGCTTCAAAAAAATGTGTACTTCATCAGTTGGAATAAAAAAAGTGGACCTTATAATCAAATAATGTTATCATATAGGAAAGATAAAAACATTAAGAAGCTATTTGCTTTGGTTTTAAAATGTACTGTAACACAAATTAAGAGTATTGCTGTTCCATAATGAAATAGATCATTTTAACATACATGCTAAAATATAAAATATCCATTATATTTAGAACACCAGGGTAAGGTAAGGAGAAAATTTTGAGTGTTTTAATTATGGAAACGCAAAGTCACATTAATTGACTAATACAATCTTTAAAATAAATGAAAGTTTAGAACTAGGGAACTAGATAATCTTGATAATCATGTTTGAAGATTTGAAAACAAAGACAAACTTGAAACTTTATCAAACACTAATATTATAAATCTTTTTATATGCCTCAAATATTGATTGAATATAAAATTACTGATCAAATTATCTTCTTGATTTGATGAAGTACTTAAGGATATGTTTGTCACCCATATTTTATAGAAAAAAAATTAAATCTCAATGGTTTTTCTATAGTGTTACTTCAAAAAACCTTGCCTTATGATTTGACTGAGCATGCCATTGTGAAGTTTATAAACTAGCACATAGCAAAATTATTGTGAGATTCTGTTAATATTATTTTTATACAATAATCTATTTCATTTAAAATTTGTGTAAAGGGACTGGGGATTTAGCTCAGTGGTTAGAGTGCTTGTCTAGCAAGCACAAGGCCCTGAGTTCGATCCCCAGCACCAAAAAAAAACCAAAAGAGTCTAAAATCTGTGTAAGGCAAAGGAAGTTACTAATGATAAAGATAACTATTATCGACTTTATATAATAGCAAAACATATTATTATTCATATTAATAATTCTATTGTCTTTCATTGCTACCTCTACTCAAATAGTTTCTCAGGACGTAGGGACCGAAGTTGGTTTCATAATTTGAATTATTAGCACTCTGCATAAAATAGTAAAAATAGCTCACTCTTTTCTTCTACCTTATAAACCAGATCAGTAGGTGTGTATTTATCAATAAGAAAACAAAGGTAATTTTTCTGAGTTCCTTCACTGGTATAGGCCCATTGATATAACGTATCAATATGTTCTCATCACCAATTTTCTTTGTAAAATGTACAAAGTAGGATGCTTTAATAACAATTTTTAAAGACTTCTTTGTCTTTCTAATCTAACTTTCCATTCGTTGCACTTTCCTTTCTGTCGCGTACTCATATCTTATGACTGGAAGAGTATGAAGAGGCGATTAAAGAAAACACATCTTAAAATGTATGACGGAAGTAATGTCTGGTAAACATTTATTACATCTTTGGTAGCCTGTTCTCTTCATAGTATAAATTATGTAGTCTTATAAGGATTTTAAGGAAAAAATGTTTTCAGAAAAGAGGTAAGTATTTTACGAGTCAAGAGGAAAGAACATGGAATAGATTTTTTTTTAAATCTGTGATTTTTAACTTTTTCAGTGAAACGTTGATCTGATCAATTAGACAGAAAAATAATTCAATTAAAAAGTATATTGTTTGTTTTACCCTAGCTCTTGTTTCAAATTTTAATTGAGAATCCTATTAATAAATATTAGTTCTGACAAATTTTGCATAAAAAACAGGTAATATGCTGATACATACACACATCCTCGTATGCACATAACACAGAAGTGAATTATAATAGAAGGCGCCTAAATCAGCTATTTCCAGGTAAAATCTGGAGATGCTACTTATTTGTCAACAGTAGAAAATTAGAATTACAGTGCACTAGTTCTTCTCTTAACGGGTAAAGACAAGATTTAGAAGCCTACATGGAAATGTGTTGGTTTCTTTCCTCTTGCAGAAAGTTTTCTAGGAAAGTGGATTTTGTGCTGGAACTCTCAATGAGACTACTAAGGCTCAGGAAAAAGACAGAAAATAACTTCGTAAGGCTGCAACAATCCCAGAGCTGGGAGAATAAAAACAAATCTAAAGAAAACAGCACCTCCCCCAAGAAATGTGCAGAAAAACCCTCCATATCCCCAATACATTTTGTTTTAATTAGTTCAAAGATTTCAGACCAGATATTGAATGCTGCCGAATGTCAGGAACCAAGAGATAAAGTATGAGTGTATGATAAGTGTCATTCCTGGTAGAAAACACAAAACAAAAAGAAAACAAACAAAACAAAGCCCTCCCACAATAGAGGTCACCTCGGCTCTTCCACAGTGGGGAGGGATCGAGTGGTGGAAGTAGAGGGGAATTGAGAACCCTTTTCTTTTCTTTTCCTTCCATTTTTATTTATAAACATGTCACTATGCATATTACTTCTATTTTGATAGTTTTCTTATAAATTCCTTTTTGTGTCTAGAGAATCTCATTTCCAAAGCCTCTTCTGCATCTGACCACGAGGGGGAGCCCTCACTGCACATATACTGTACTAGTACCGCGGGTATAACGATGATCCTCACGGGGAGTGACAGCGGATGAGCTTTACTTTTGGCTAATTTAAATTTGAGCTTATTTTGCTGCTGTTATATTTTGTTAACCTCTAGCCTAAGGATTTTGCAATTCTGTATTCTACATTGTGAGAGGTAAGAATACCTCTCACAATGAAGTGCTATTAAGACCCAACATCTTGGGGGAAAAGATGAAAAAATGAAAGCTACTCAAATTCCGATTCCTGTTCCTTCCGGAAACATAAACCCTCATAGATGTGTAGCGTCAATTTCTTCACCTACGTAATGCTTATTTTTATTTTCTGTTATTTTCAAAAGCATTCAAAATTTATGTCATGTTGACAACATTTAAAATCTTCAAATTTTGCTGCGAAAATGCTACCTCCTGTAATGTAAAAATATTAAATTATATTGTGTCTATTTTAAATAATTTATTCTCGTATCTTTTAATTTACCATGTGTGAATATCCTTTTATTCCAATTACACTTAAAGAAATAAACAGTTTGCCAGAGTGTTCTAGAATGGCATTTTTCTAATTTTAAAAAATGGCATAATCACCTATTGGTATTTATGGAAAAAGTTAGCTATTTTTCCACAAGGACCAATTAGATTAAATGAACCTTGATCCTTATATTTAAGCAATTATCAATAGAAAAAGTCAAGAACTTAATAAATGAGTAATATAAAAATTCAAATAGAGTATTAGCCTTATACAATGCCCAGAAGAAATTTGGAAGAAAATAAAATGAGGGAAAAAACAGGGTATATTTTTTCTTGATTACTTCAAGTTATCTGTAACTTTCATCGCCTTTAAGCTACTGTAAGACTGCAAATTTAGAAACATGACAATAACACTAATGATATTTTGTTTATAAAATGTGAATTAATTACATCTAAAGAAATGCAGTTTATTATTGACCTGTAGATGGTCCTTCTCAGAAAAATGTATTCATGAATTTGTTTCAGAATTTCTTATCTCTGTGCATTTGAGTTTTTCAGGATTGTCCTCTGAACTGGTTGTAATAGTTCATTTGCTCATTACTGGCTTAACATCTTTCATCCTAACATATGTTCATTTTTATTTGTGTAAGAGTTGTGGTTTGCTGTCGTTTGACAAATATTTGTTAACAAGTTTATGATCTAGACTCATGGGTAAGGATTCAGATTAACAAATGTAGACCAGATACCAGTAAAATGAATAATATAACAAAACTTTAAAAAACTGAACAGAAATCTATTACGGCTTACATTCTTTAAATATGAAATCACATTAGTTTGATAATCTAGATAAGCCTTTTAATGAGCCATTATTCTTCAACACTTAAAAACCCACAATCAGTGTCAGTGTCATACACAACATATTTTTCAATAATTTGGAATAAACAAAATATGGACTTTAGATATCTAAAATATTTATATATAACTATATCTTATCCTCTGGCAACAAATCTGATTATGAAGTTTTATACTACAGCCTAGTTACAGTGAGTCATTTTCCTGATATTATCCTATTTTTTCTGATGCCATAGTTATAATTTAATGGACAATGAGGCTAGATTTCAGTGTATTGAGAATAAACCTGCAGGTTGAGGATGTTGTGTGTCAGTGCCAAAGGGCTTGTTCTCCCTGGGGATGGCCTATATTTTACAACCACTTATAAATTGTGGCTTCAAAGAAAAACTATTTTTTTTTCCAAACTGAGAAATCATGGGTATATCAGCTCTGGCCTCTGAAGTCAGACCTGTGTGGCCAGTGCTTGCCATCTGAGCAGCGTGAAGGCCAGACCGATAGGGTAGTTGAACACAAAAATATCACTGAAAAGCTAAAATACCACTGAAAATATAATTTCATGAATCAAATGTACTTATGGAAGGTATTATATAGAAGATACCAAAACTGAACTTTAACCATCTTTTCTACTTGTGCACAGAGTCAGAGAATAAAACATGGGCTCTACCTTCCCAGTTGAGTGTAGATTTTTTTGGGAGGTGGGTGCTAGGGATCAAATTCATGGCCTTGTGCTTGCTGAGCAAGTGCTCTACCACTGAACTACATGCCCAACCTCCCTTCAATTGAATGCAGAGCCTCTAATGCAGGAACTGCAAAGCAGGTGAGTCCCAATTAGTTCCTTAGCTTGGTTCTCAACCAGGCTCCATTTGCCCCCAACTGGTTTTAGCAATACTTGGATAATTTATGACGATCACAACTTGGGTAAAGGGGAAAAGTGGCCAATATCATCTGCTGGAGAGGACCCTGTGGTATTCTGAGCTTTCTGTATGCACAGGCCAGGTTTTCATAACAAAGAATTATTAAACACAAAACATTGGTACTGCTGATATTGAGAAGCCTGGCTTAGTGTAACCATTATCTTAAGATGCTGGAAGGACTGAGCTAGAGAGACAAGAATGAGAATTTGTTTGGATAAAGATGTTGTATTTTTCGGAAGTTTAATACCCACCATGAAGACAGGCTTCCTTCCCCAAAAATTCAGATATAGTTGACCATGTTTGCAGTCTGTTAATGCGAAAGATATTTGTTTCTTATATTTGAAGAGTCAAAGGGACTCAGACAGAGATAACAAATGTTCAAGGTGTGATTAGAAACGGATTCTCAGCCCAGTTAAACGGGGTGTTGGAAGGAAGATCCATACCTTTAAGACCAACGGATTGTGTTTCCGGGAGTCATATTAGAATCCCCTAGATGGATTGGTGTTAAGTCCTTTGGAAATGGACTATACCCAGAAGTGTAGACTGGATTGGGATTGGAGGTGAACCATAACAGACCAGAGGTCACTGGTATTAAAAACTTTCTGCCACACGTGGTGGAACACACCTATGAACCTAACACTCTAGGGCAGCTGAGGCAGGAGGATCTCAAGATATAGCTCACCCTGGGCAACTTAGAGACTTATTAGCATCCTGTCTCCAAACAAATATAAATAAATAAATGAAAAGGACAGAAAATAAAGCTGAATATGAAGGCCCAAGGTTCAAGCCCCAGTACCACTCCATGCACACACAGGTCCAGTGATTTTGGAAATTTCCAAAAATTATTTTTTCATAAAGAGCTAAAAAAAATTGTCTATTAGAGAAGGAATGCCTTCTAATGCAGACAGCAGTAATGTCAAATCACAGCCACTCTTGCTATGTGTTCCCTCGCCCTCTCTACTCTCCCTTCCATTGTGTTAGATCCAAGGAGCAGAAACAGCCCCCGGAGCTTTGAGAAAGGGAGAGAAGTACATGTAGGAGAAGGTGAGGTTGACCAGCCCTCAACCCAACTACAGTCCTGTCAGCCTGGGGCAGAACAAGCCTGGTGGAGAGGGGAACAATTGGTTCTGGAAATTTGTGTTCCTCACTGGACTGAAACTGTTTTAAGGACTAACGTTCTTGCAGGAAGAATTTCCAGCATCCAAAAGTGTTCCCCAAATATAGATTTTATTCAAGATACAAGGAAGACAGTCTCTAACTGCATTTGAGAAAGAACCGTGTGCTTCTGTGATTTGCTAGTATTGGAAGAGGTGAAGCTGAGTTGGTGAAGGAACATGTGGGTTTATTTTGCTAACCGAATTTTGCACGACTGCGGTCAAGACTTGATTTTTAAAAATAAGATAAATAAGGACTCTGCACTGCCAACCATGGCTTTTTAATGTGTTGTTCTTCTATGTAATTAAAGAGTTTTAAGAATGTTAATAAGAAGGCGCCAGGGGCTCTTCTAACAACCTGCAGTTTTATTGTTTGATTCCATCCTTTCTGGGAAAAATTTACTTGTATATCTTACTATAAAAGCTTACAATGGATTATTTTTCAGATTCACCTCTGTTTATTGCCTTCTTGCTCAACCATGAATTTTTTTTCTTGAATTTAAAATTACTACTCCAGCTAAATTAATTTAGCTACTCTCTGTGTAGCTTGATTTTAATGCCTTAGTGACAAAATGAATCCATTCCTTATTCATTTCGTTAATTTATTTACAAAGAAAACTCCCTTTATTTAAAAAAAAAGCTATCTTTAACATTGTGTACCCAATGATAGACTGAATATATCCAATCTCTTCCATATGGGCCGTGGATTCTTTTAATGTAAGCATACTGAAACTCAACAATGTACTTGGCATTGTCTTAGGCATTGAATATGCACAGGTGAATAAATATTGCCCCAACCTTCACAAAATTTAAAATATAAACTTTCAGAGGACTAGTGAATGATAATAGAACATAACTGATCCTTACAAATATCGGAGTACTAATTTTTCTACCTTAGTTTAGGTCATTTTTTGAAATAGAGATTATCTTAGTAAATTTCTGGTATAAGTACCTATGATTGCACCCTAATATGTACATGTCTTGTTTTATGTAATGGAATAAGAGTAAGATATTGATCTATAATATGCTATTATACAACATATTTCCATTTGCAATTTACATGTTCTTCAAAATCCATTCATGTCACCTTATGCACACTACCTTCATTTTATAATAATTTTCTAATGATGCATATTTTATATACAAGGAAAACTGTAGAAGTTAGCCAATTTTGTGACTGAGACACCTGTGAATGTTTCCAAAATTTTTAGAATAGGTAATGCTAAAGTAGATTTATTTTTAAATACCTTGCCACATAGGACATTATTGTTATAGAATATAAACCCATATGTATAACTATTTAGTCCAATTTTTCACATATTTTATATTTTAAAAATAGCATAAAGTTTTCCTCAAAAATATCCTAGGAGCAATTTCCTTTTATATCAGCATATCTCATCAGCACCTGATATTACCTAACATATTTATTTTCATTTACTAATATGCTGTGTGAAGCATGCATTTTGCTTAAAATTGCATTTTCCTGACTCTTGTTTTTAAAACTTGTTAATTCTGCCGATTAAATTTGCTTCTCATTGATGTCTACTGTCATTTTTATCCACCTTATTCACATCCATAAAAGTGGACGCATTTAATTTATACAACTCCACACATTTGGATGGATATGGATATGAGGGTGATCTGGCCACAACACCTGTCACCCCCTTGATTTCTGGGACTGATCCTGCTGATGGCTGGCTAGCAGGGTGTGCCCTCCTGCCCTCAGAGACCCAAGGATGCTTTCTGAAGCTCTGTGCAAGGTGGAAGATAAACACTGTTCCAGAGAGCGGTGCACAATCTCAGTCAAGGAAGGGTATAGGGGTAGCTGTGCTTCCCTGCTGGAATCTCCAAACAAACTCTCAAGTCTATTTTTTTTTTTTTTTGAGGGTTCTCAATACTGTTTTCCACAGTGCTTTTACCAATTGGCATTTTTACCATAACGTTAGATAAGGGTTCCATTTTCTTCACATCCTCCCCAACACCTGTCACCTTGTTTGCTTTTTGTTTTTTGTTTTAATAATACTCAAAGGAACAGATAGGAGGTAATATCTGATTTTTGCAATTTGAATTTTCTTGATGATTAGTGAGATCAATTTTCACATAACTTGTGGTCATTTCTATATCTTCTTTGGATATGTGTTTATTCAGTTTATTTACCCATTTTTTTATTAATGTTGGCTTGTAGAACAACACAAGACCCCAAATACCTGAAGAAATTTTGCACAAAAAAAAAAACCTTCAAAAATAAATAAAGCTCCAGGCATTGTAATACCGGGTATCAAAATATATTACAAAGTTAGAGTAATCGAAGCATTATGGTATTCACATAAAACTGGATATACAGATGAAAGGAATAGAACACAGAGGCTAGAAATAAATATTTGCATATAAGATAAGGTGATTTTCATCAAGTAAGCTAAGGGGAAATGATGGGGAAATGACTGTCTCTTCAATTAATGGTGTTGGGGAAACCAAACATCCCCAAGCAAAAGAATGAAATCAGACCCTTATATCATGCACACAAATCAACTCAAAATTGATTAAAGCCTTAAAAACAAAACATGAAACTGTAAGACACCTAGAAGAAAACATCAATGAAAACAGCTTTCAAGATTTTGACCTTCACAAAAATTTCCCTGATATATCAAAGTCAAAGCTCAAATATTAAAAAAAAAAAAAATCACACAAGTAGGACTACAACAAACTAAGAAATTTCTAGAGAACAAAATAACCTTCACAACACAACAAACAACCTATATAATGGAAGGCAAATGTAGACTAGGAGAAAATATTTGCAATCTGTATATCTGGAAAAAGGTTAATACCCAAGATTCCAAAAGAACTTTCTCTCTCCCTTCCTCTGTCTCTGTCTTTGTCTCTGTCTCTGTCTCTGTCTCTCTCTCTCCCTCTCCCCCTTTCCTTTCTTTTACTTTGTGGTATTGGAAATTGAACAGAGGCCATTAGCACTATATCCCAGATCATTTTCACATTTTTATTTTCAGATAGATTCTCCCTAAATTGGTAAGTTCCCCAGGCTGGGCTCCAAGTTATCATCCTCCTTCCTCAGCCTCCCAGAGTGCTGGACAACAGGTATGCATCACTCTACACCCAGCTGGGAGCGTCTTTCATATTTATTATTACTTTTGCTAGCTATAACATGCTTTTCTTTGACTTTGTGAGAAAATGAACTGCTAGGTGGTTAGCATCCAGCTTCTCTGCCTTATTGTCATATGTTCACTATTTTAATTTGCCTTCCCCATCACGTCCCTAGTTACAGCTTTGTCACCTTCTTTACACATTCTTAGCCTTCATGGTATCTGTATGTAACACCTGAATTGCACCTGGATAGAGACAATAAAAGACTGTTTTGTCATTGCCTTTAATATCACATGGGCTTTTGTTTCTTCTTTATTTTGATTTCATCCATCCTGAAAAAACACACAAAAAGCCCACAAACATTATCTTTGTTTAGAATCAGTGTTTTCTCTAGAAAACTAAACTGAAATGTATCCACAGGATTGTCAACTCCATAATCACATTGTGCTTCATAGCACAACCATGCTATAGAAGTAACAATCAGAAGTGATGACAGGACTTCTACAAATACAGATTTTCTCCAAACGAAGCAGGCACATTAGAGAAAACTCTCGACACAACACCATCCACATTGCCAGAGTCCCTTCAGGGCTGGATTTTGCATGCTTGCAGAAAACATGTTAACATGTTAACACAGTCAACACCCTGACTTGACATGGTTCCCTATTGAATCAATTACTTTTTTAAGTTAAGATTATATTAGTTTGGAGTAACAGACACCCTTTTGAAAATAATTACACAAAAACCAGGAATACAGAGATCCTTCAAAACTCAACTGCAGGAAGCTCCCCAGAGGGTCTGCAGACAGGTATTAGGAAACCATGAATAAATGAAGTAGCTGCTCTTTTTCTTCTTTCTCTCTTTCCCATTGTGCTGCTGGTTTTCTTTTTCCTAAGCAACTTATTGTTTATCTTGAATCTACCCTTTCCACAGGCTTCATTTTTCTTTCTGAAGAATGTTTTTTTGTTCTACTTCTCCATGCTAAATTATCACCTTGTTATCAGATGGAGTAGGGACCAGCAGGGTTTTCCAGGTTCTTATTTGTCCTAATCAATGAATTGGTGAGGACAACTGGTGGATATGAAAGATTACTATTTATTTTAGGGCATCAATAAGAAAAAGAAAAGAAAAAAGAGAAGGAGCATAAAAGAAGTACTCCGGGAGGAAAAGGTGCTTTGAAAAACAGAAAGAAGGTACACCCTGTAAGCAGAACAAACCCCGGTGAGAACAAGAGGGTAGTGGCCTCAAAGTCAGTTGCTGCCATCCTTTTATGTCGTCTTTGATAGCTGAGCCTGGTGGTCCCACTTGATCGCCTGCTAGAAAACAGATGTCAGGTGCCAGGTCTGGCTTGTCCTCATAGCAGAAGACTGGCACTGGGTGCAGGGCTTGGCTTGATCCCACATCAGGCCCCACTACCCCAGTTCTGTGCTCAAGGTTAATAATTTTCCTCAATCGGTAGGTTGTGCCCCACTGCTCCTGCCATGTTACCATGCCCTTGCCTCCTACTACAACCTTACAAGTCCTGTGTACATACTTATTCAGCCCATTTGCAAGCCTTTCAAAAAGATTACACTGGGGTGTAAACAGACAAGGGAATTTTTTAGTGCTATTTCAATGGGGGATGTGATTGAACTGAATTCCACTGAAAAATGATTTTTAACTCTGAATGAGTTAGTCAAAAAGTACTGGAAGATATTGGTAGGGAAGAAGATCAGTGGGAAATGCTGAGCACAATGCAATACGCCTGAGTTGACTCTTGCGATTTTTTTTCTCAATTATTAATCTGTGTTTACTAACTGCACTGAAGTTAAGTGCTACCATTGTACAGAAAGTGGGAGAAAGGATGCTGTCTTCTTTAATGATGGCATTTCAGAGAAGGGCTCCCAAATAAAAGGAGGTCCTCAAACTGATCAAAGCTTGGGCTGCCTGAGGTTCTTTTCTTAATTTCTCTAAGTTTGGTTTACACATCTTTGAGATTGAAACTCTGAGATTCATTGGCCAGTAAATACTATCTGTGGAACATACAAATATGTCCATTCATCATTCTTTCAGTAAAAGTTACTATGCATTGAACTAAGAACAGCATATATATGAGTCAGAAATAAGAAACAGACCCATTATGAAAAATTAAAACCAATGAGGAGGCGTAAAACTATAGAGATACCTTGAGTCCTGGGAATAAAATAAAAGTTTATCTAATTAGCAGAGTAGACAAATTTGAAGGACAGTAGTTCTTGAAGAAGTGATTTTTGCACTGAACAAGGTTTAAGAGTACAGAGAAGAGAGCAGCAGATAAACCTGCAGAGTGAATAAAGAGACAATATATGGATGTGAGTTACAGAAATTACTTAAAATAAACTTCAAGTCAGAAAATGGTGAGAAATGAGAGAAGTCACTAGAATACAGAGGTCCTTATATTGCTTATTTTAAAATTTGAATTTATATCTGCAAATTAAGGCCTGTGTCCATTTGTGAATGCATATATTGGCATATGCAATTGTTTTAAAGGCTGTTTCCATCATAATTTATACTATAAATAATAAAATGTATACACCACCCTGGAAAAGTGGAAGAATATGTGTTCAACCTCTGTCCATTTCAGGACATTACCCAACTTCTTCACTAAGAGCTGTGGACGCACCTTTGGAACAATCACATGTTGAAACTCCACCCTGGAAGCTTTGAAATGTCACAAGTAGGGTAAAGATTGAGGGTGGCAAGCCTGAAGGCCAGGAGAGAATTCAGGAGCAAAGAAATGGCTTATAAAACTCAATTTAGAAATTGAGAAATATGAAAAAGAGAAGTAGCAAAGGCAGTGAAGAGTCATGTATATGTTAAAAAATATTTAGGACATAGACTTGACAGGACTTAATGATTGATGAAGTAGAAAATGAAGAGTGGTAAGAAGTCCAGCATTACAGCTTAATCATTTAACTGCGATGCTAGCATATTCTACACTGTGACTATATGTTTTCTCACATTTTATACAGACAAGTTAATCCAAATAAAGTAAGAAAGGGTTGTATCAGCAGAAAAGAAGTGGAAAGAAAAATGAAAGACGCAGACCAAGAGAGAAAATTATAAGGGATATATCTCAGGTACTTTCCCGTCCCTTGGGCTTATTTTGACTCAAAGCTGAATCCAGTCAGCTGGTTCCAAGGCAGAAGTGGCAAAGTGCAAAGGCAAGGTGGTAAAAAGTTTTTCAACCTGTGGCAGCCAGAAAGCAGATAGCAAAGGGAGGAGCTTAGAGTGAGAATACACCTTTCTAGGTGACCCAGCAGTGAGCCAGCTCCGAGCAATTTGCGCCCCCTAACAGCACTGTCAGCTACTGAACTCATCCATAGATCCAGCCAACAAAGAGTGCAGTGCCCCATGATCCAATCACCTTCTGTATCAGTTAACTTTCTAGAGCCAAAGGTTTGCAAGGGATCAGATTTAACACAGGACATTTACAAGTCATAACATTCACCCAGAAACCACATGCAGGAAGAGTGTCAAATATCTATCTATGCACTAGAGACCCAACAGATCCAATCAAAGGCTCGGCGCTCATGGCAATATCCCATGTATGTCTGCGTCTGCAGATGATGGCCAAAGAAATCTTTACTGGAACCAGGTTATAATGCTTGCCACAGAGGTGAAGACCAGAACTCCCCAAAGCAGCAGCAGCCATCCTCGAGGACAGCAAGACCCCGAGCTCCTTCTTTGAGGAGAACAGCCAAGTTCCCTTCCGGAGAACCAACAGAGCTTCTCCTGGGAAACAGCCAGCAACTATCTTCTGCTCCCGTTCTTCTTTATGCTGTATCAGCAACAATCCTCAGGTGGATCCACTATGCCCAGAACCCACCAACTCAGTCCAGCTGGGTGTTCCGGCTCAAGTTGACCACAATAGTAAGTCTACCACACCTTCCAAACAGGAGACTTCTGAGAGACATTTTAGATTGAATGCACAAGAACACCTTTAAGAGACAGCAGTTAAATCCAGAAGTTAATGTGGTTGAAAATGAGGCCTGAAAGATCTAGCCCAGTCATTTGAAAGGTAGCAAATTCTGTTAAAGAGGCTCCGTTTTTATTCTCCACCCTCTAGTTAAAAACTTCAATTTCTACCCTCTGAATTAAGACTCTTTTCTAGCCCATTCCATCACTCCTACATTTGTACTGCAATATGTCTGGGTTGGAACCTTTGCTTTTAACTGGAGGCTAGGATATGTCTTGCTCATTTTTTATCCCCAGCTCCTGATATGGTGATTTATGCATTTAAAAATCTCAATAAATGATTTTTAAATGAATAAAGTATAAACAAATCAAAAAAATCCAGCCTTATCGTACAATATTACATGCATATCAAAAATCAGAGCTATATTTAGACTCTGACAGGAGAATCTAAAATCTACCTTTTTCTTATTTTGAATCTGTAATTGTGTATAACATAATGGAGATTTAATTAAATATTAAGCCATTAGACATAGTGATCAGGAGCAACAGATTATTCAATAGTTTATTGACCCTTATTTGAGGAAAACAATTCTATTGGTTCTTCAGTAAAAGCTTTTAAAATGTTTTCCTTTGTTCAATAATATTTAATGATAGATATTTAAAATAATATAAATACAGCACTTGAATAAAGACAAGTATATTGAATAAATTCATTTAAAAGTGAACTTTTTGCTGCATATTGAAATCTATGTGATCTGTAAGAAAATTTTCTAGTTCAGTATTTACACTTTCTGCTCATAATTCTCTCCCTCCACTTGATGTGCCTCTCTTCCTAGTCATACGTTTCTCCTCTGTGCATTTTATTGAACACATAATAAAGCAATCAGTGAGGAAATGAATTTCCTTTTTAGGATTTAAAATTCTTTACAATTCATAAATTATATATTATACACTTAATATATGTTAGATTTATTTAAGGAAGCATTTAAGCTAAGTGTAAAAAGTGGATTAGTAAAAGCTTTTTATTTATTGCAAAATAAACATTAACTTTTTTGTTTGTTTGGGATGCTGGGGATTGAACTCAGGGCCTTGCACTTGCCTAGGCCACTTGAGCTAAATCCCCAACCCCAACATTAACATTTTTTATGACATTTGCTATTTAATTTATTGGGGAAAGACCATATGTCTTTGGAACTCATCATCATTTTAAAATCAGCAAATTCTCTTCTTCAATCTGGTTATGGAATAAACACACTCTCTGTTTTCTAATATGTTCTTTAATTATTCTTGTTCTTAATTAACGATGACTACCTTAGAGACCACTGGAGGCGTGTGTGTTCATCTTAATAAAGTTTATGACAAATGAGACCAGGCATTAGTATGGCATATGATAAGCGTGGCTTCAGCATCTCTTGACGGAAATGAGAACTATAAATCTACTAGATGATGAGCTATGAGAGGATCTTCTAGTATTTGAAAATGGACACTGAGGTCTTCAGATGTCAAGAAGCACCATGCTTAGGACCACTTTAAAAATTACTCTTTTTTCATTGTCTGTGATAAACTTGCTTGATTTGTTAACCTCTGAACATTACAGCCTGGAGTGGAGAACAATTAGATTAATTAATTTGTTTCCCTTCTCACTTGATTTAATACATCCTCAGTAACAGAACTCACTAACAATTGCCATCTTGATTTTAGTACTTATTAGCAAATTATACTTTAAACTGAATATTAAATTACCAGAAAGGAATGTGAAGAGCATTTCAAGACTGAAGAATAAATTTAAGAGTTATATTTGGAATATCCTTTCAAAGGCAGAGAATTTTACACCATCAGAATTTTGAGATGATCAAAAACTTTGTAGCATAACTGTTTTCAATTACAGTTTTGATAAGTTATAAAGGTTCTACGATACAGAGATATTTTCTTGGGCAAATGATCATGTTGTTCCCTTAGAGTGGGAAACTTCATATAGTTTTTGAGTATTGATGAGCATTGAGGTTTTTTTTCACAAATTACTTCTGTCCCTAATTAGTCTTGGTTGAAAAGAGTTCCAGTTTACTTTAGTGGGCAGCTAGCTTTTATACCAAACATTCTGCTGAAAATAATTAAAATGTTAAATTAGTAAGCACTGAAGATGCAAAAAGAAAACAAGAGACTTTTCAGGCCAAGTTCTGGATCAACATCTAATTAGAGATAGGTGAGTAACCAAGAGTTAAAAACACCTCCGTGCTGAAGACATTCAATAAATAAACACTTGATAACTGGAGAGTAAAGATAGAAATTGAGTATTCATACAATCATTTTTCTGAAAGGTTTTTCCTAATTTCAGATATTGTAAATTTTTCACCTTTTGAAATAACTATGAGGCAGGTGTCTATATTAATTTTCTGCACCCACAAACATATGAAACTTCTGCTGTGACTCTGTACATAAGGGAAACTGAGAGAGAACAGAGACAAACTAAAAAGACAAAAAAGCTTCATGAATTAGTTACATATGAAGTAGATAGGTCAACGACTGTCAAATCTGGAGTTTGATTTGAGTTTATTCCAATTATTGAAATACAAACTTTCAGGCAGAAAGTTGCATACTAATAGACATATAATAAAAAATAAAAATAGACATTATCAGAAAACAATAAATACGTACTACAACCAACAAAAGGACAGGAGCATTTGATTCACATCGACTTAGAGCATTAGTTCTTTCAGCAAACTGTGGGTGTCCCTTCGTTTTAATGTAGAACACATGAGGACAACATAAAAATATAAACAAACATGAGAAGATTGAAAAAATAACCAAACTTCCAAATCCTAGTAATGCGATGACTGGCATTAAAGACTTGGGGAAGGTTTCTGCTACCGACTGAGATATAATATGCTCACTACAAACCATTCTATCACACTGACTTTAACAAAACTTGAACAATATTTTAAAAAGTCATGAAGACACAGAAGAGTCAAAAAGTTCGAGTAGATTTGGAAGAGAAATCAAAATTTGAAGGAAAGATTTTACTGTGTAGAGTTAGTTATTTGCTCTTTCCTCCCTTATGTTGTATTTTAACCATGGTCCCAAGGTTGGATCAAGTAATGAAAGATAAAAATGTAAACTAAGCACATACACGCACACACACACACACACGTGTGCAGACACACATGTACTCACACAAACTTTGAGAAAAATCTTTTTGTGGCTGAAGGATTGGTAGAAGAACCATTATGATCTGCACTGTCCCAGGAGAAACTTAGTTTTATTTATTTTCCATTTTTCTCTCCAAACACTTGACAATCCAAAAACATTTTTTTAAGTGTATCAATCATATAAATGAGTTGTAAAAGACTGTAGACTGTAAAAGAATGATTGAACAGAGTTGTAGATGAAAATTCTCTGGCCTAGTTTATGATTTAATATATGCTCCTAGTTCACAAAACAAGTTGTGCATACATGAAGCAGACCCAAAAAAGCTTATAAAAAGCTATTAGAGGAGAATTGTGACATCCAGTGCCACTCACATCTGAGACTAGCTGTGCGATGGCACATATACCCGGTAGAGCTGAGTAATCTTACAGATGTATTGACAACTGGATCAGTCCTTAAATCACCATTCATACAAATATCAATAATCCTGAGTCAAATGTATGATAAAATGAATATATAACATGCTCTGAAGAATTTTGACAAATGCAGATTTGACAGAATATTTGACATAAAAAATCAGGAATATCTGATAAATTAAATACACATAATTATTTAATTAAATCTAATTTTCTTTAAAAAAAAAAAAGTCAAATTCTAGTGGCCAAGATTTTTGCAACTGCCATACAAAATTTTTAAAGGAGCTATGTAAACCAATCTTTATATGATGAACTCCCTTCAATTAAATGCTTTAGTTGAATATCCATGAAATAAAATGATAAGTATATGCTGCAAAGTTATTCTGCACTAAATAGGTATTGTATGAGAGAGCATAGTGGAAATTTTTAGAGCTGGAAAAGGCGATTCATGAAATAAAACATGTAAGTACAGGAGCTCGTCAGCAGAATGAAGATGGTAGAGAAACAAAGATAGATCAAAGGAAATTACCCAATGTAAAGAGCACAGAGGGGAAAGAACAACACCAAAAATCATTAGGCAGGGACAAGGATCAGTGCAATTATATATATTTAGACCATTTATGGCATTTGTGACCCAGGAGAAGAGAAATTCATGCAATAAAGGGGGAATATTTAAACCATTTATGGTATTTGTGACCCAGGAGAAGAGAAATCCATGCAATAAAGGGGGAAAAAGACACATGGATGTAATTGAAGAAATAAGGGTGGAAAACATTTCAAAATTGGTGAAAGATGTGCATTAAGTTTTCAGCAAATTCACAAGATGATGAATTCAAAGAAAAACACAACAAGGTATATCAAACTAAACTTTCAGAAAATCAACATTAAAATCAAGGGCAAAGAAAAACAACCTTTTCTGCATCCAATTGAAAATAGTTAAGAATAGTGATTTAAAGAAATCTGACTTCACATCAGAAAACACAGAAGAAAAATATATTTAAGGAACTTTTTAAAAAAACTTAAAAAGAAGTCAACAATGATGGTATATCACATAAAATATACATGAGCAATGAAGACATAAAACAGAGATTTTTAGGTCAATTAAAACTAAAAGAAGGGGCTGGGGATTTAGCTCAGTGATTTGAGTGCTTCCCTTGCAAGCACAAGGGCCTGAGTTCGATCCCTGGCACCACAAAAAAAAAAACAAAACAAAACAAAACAAAACAAAAAACTAAAAGAATTTGTCTATTAGTACATATTTGCAGTACAAAATGATCACAGGACTTGGCACATGTACATAACGCATTTTAATTCTTTTTTTCATCCCATTCTCCTCCCCTCTTTCCATATCTTGTTCCCCTCCCTTTTACAAAAGACCTTCCTCCCTATTTTCTATGATCTATCTGTTATGTTATTCTTTATTTATATTTTGGGTTGCCTATATCAGAGTAACCATGTACTCGCACTAATTAATCCAAAGATAATGATACACAGTACATGAACTACTGTTATTCTCTTATTGTTTTGTCATGAAATATTATTTTTTCATAAAATAAAAGAAAAATAGAGAGCACCCATGTGATATTTAAGCTTGTGTGTCTTAATTATTTCACTTAACATTATGGTCTCAGGGTGCATCCATTTACCTACAAGTGACTCCAGTTCATTATTCTTTATGGCAGAGCAGTTCATTAATATAAAAGACTGGATGAGTATAAAACCACTCTATTCTTAAATACTTTAAAATATGTGGCTGGGGATTTAGCTCAGTGGTTAAAGTGCTTGCCTTGCAAGCACAAGGACCCGAGTTCAATCCCCAGCACCAAAAAAAAAAAAAAAAAAATGTGTGACGGTTTACAAATAAAACTAAAATTTCCTGGTGGGCTTCAAGATGTGACATATAATATGTATTTAAATAAAAGTAAAACGGATATCATAAAGTTACTGATATGACAGTAATTTGTCTATATTTCCTTTATGTGGTCATTTTAAGTAGATTGAATTTATGTATGTCTATCACAACCTCTAGAGAAAACACTAAAAAATTGCAAATATATACAGCAAAATATTAATAGGCATACTATATATGGAAATATAAAATAATTAGAATGATCCAAAAAAGGATGAAAAAGGTGAATGGCAGAAGAGGAAGAACAAATAGAAAACCTATGTATGCACTGTGTTAATAATTACAAAAATATAAATGGTCTAAATACCAATTGCTAAGTTAACCAAAAGGAAAAATAGACAAATTTAAAATAATACGGAAAACTTCAGCACTCTACTCTGTGGTTTATAGACAAAGTATTCATGAAATTATCAAGAATGTAAGAGACCCAAATAATACTATCAACCAATTGTTTTACCGTTTGTCATTTTAAGATTGTGACTATGCAAGAACTGAATAAATACTTTTTCAAAGGCACATCTACCCAAGTTTATTACATAATAGACTACAAAACAAACTTAGAAAATTTAAACAATGATATTGATGTTTGTTCTTTAACCATAAGGCAAATAAACAAGAAATCTATAATAGAATGACACCCACAAAATTCTCTAACAAGATAAGAAGTACAAATACTTATAAAATAATTTTCAATGCTCTATTACCCAAATACTTATGGGTAAATAGAGCATTAAAAAAAAAAAGAATTTATGGGTGAATAGAATGTACTAAAAGGAATGAGAAACTATTTTGAGTGGAATAAATCTGAAAACTTAGTACACCAAAATTTTTAAAGATACCCAACACAGATCTTATAGATAAGTTTATCCTACTAGATGATTTTTAATCAGAAATGAAAGTCTCAAATGAATTATAAAATACTTAATCTGACACCGAAAACAAAAATACAAGGAAAAGAAACAAGCATGAATCAAGTGTAAAACAAGGATATGGTGGAAAATAATAAACATAAGCACTTGAAAAAGGAAAGTAATGGAGAAAAATCAATAAAAACAAAAGCAAGTTCTTTGAAATGATCAATAAAGAGCTTTATCAAACTAACCATGAAAAACAAAGAAAAAATTTATTGATAACTGCATTTCAAGAATCGGCTCTACTGCAGAAATCGCTGACTTCAAAAGGACAACCAGAGAATACTGTGAACATGAACGGACACATACATTGAAAAATTTTGATGAACAGGACCAATTTTATGACAAATAATGAAATATCAAACCTTGTTTAAGAAAAATACACTGAGTGGTTGTCAGAAAGATAAAGAAACTGAAATTTATTTAAAAGCTTTGCAGCAAAGAATTACAAGTTCATATAATTGTTAGTTGCAGATTGTAAATATATTTACTTAAAATGCAAATTCTACCCATTTTTTCCTTAACTGTAGAAGGGAGAATACTGACATCTTTAGATGAGTATTATGCTAACACTAAAATAAAATGCACTCATTATAATAACATCAAGAATATAT
>PVJO010012522.1:0-55168 GCA_004026905.1 Hystrix cristata
ATGATATTTAAAACCTCTTATTTGTAAATGTTGGTTCCCTTGCATTGACAAATGATAAATTTTTCACACATTAATCTCTTTCTGGCTAAGAGAAAAGCACATTTTACTAATTACAGGCACAAAATTCTAAAGAGAAATTATGAGCTGGTTTGGAAACTCATGTACATATTTATTTAACACCATTGCATATCTTTAAGAAGGCTTTTGGAAACTTATTTAGAAAACTGAAAAGTCCCTGAATACCAAGTGGCTTAACAGGAATTTTTTAATGAGTTCAGTAAAAATGAATTGAAAACACATGAATTCTATTTTCTGTAAATAACACATGTTTTTGAAAACTGAAAACGTACTTGGGAAAAAAGTCTCCTGTGTATTAAAACTCTTTAAAAATGGTGCTTCCGCTGGGCATGGTGGCTCATGCCTTTCCTCCCAGCACTCAAGAGGCTGAGGCAGGAGGGTTGTCACAAGGCCAGCCTGGGCTACATCGTAATGTCAAGGTCAGCCTGAAACTACCTGAAGAGACCCTGTCTCAACAACAACAAAAATTTAAAAATAGTACTTCTAAAAATGAGGCAAGCACCATTTAGATCCTAGAGTACTATCTGATGAAGTCTCTCAGATTGACCACAGTACATCTTATGCGTTTGATTTTTCTTGAGATAAAATTACAGACATTCCTCATTTAATGACAGAGTTCTTTTCCTGCGACTAGGTCATTAAATGAACTTGTCGTTAAATGAGGAATTGTGCTTATTATGTTCATTACAATATTCAGAACAAAGAAATGATCAAAAGAAACTCCAACTTTTGCTTTTGCTTTTATTTGCACAGCTCTTCCACGTAGTACTGTAACATATAACAGAACATAAAACTGCTGTCCTGTACTGTACAGCACAATCAGCAAAAATTACAGTACCGTCCTGGAGAAGAAGCCACCATAAGGCCGCACTGCCGCTCACGTTTCTACATCCCAAGTCTGAGTGCAGACTGTAACTCTGAGTGGCACAGCATGTGCTAAGTCTACACAGTCATTCAACGGGTAGGTCATTAAATGAGGGATATCCATACTTCAGGGTGCTATTCGAGGCTACAGTTGATGAAACTTGGTATTTCCATTTCACAACAGGTAGAATTAATCATTTTCTCTCTGGACAAAATAGAAAGTAGTTATTTTCACCAACGCAAACTGTTCATGTGGGAGCCAATCTAGGCTCTTGGGTGTGAGTGTAGGAGCGTAGGATGGTGGAGGGCGATGGCAAAGTGGAGCATTGCCACTTCCCAAGAAGAATCGTTTACAGTATTCTGTAGAAAGGCAGGAGAGCTAATCAGCTAAATTTTCAGTAAGACGTTAAAGCTTTTCCTTAACATCGCCAAGTAGTATAAGTGTCTCCAAATATTTTGGTTACATTGTGCCTGTGATTTCCTCTCTTGCTCTCCTTCTTGCTCTCTCTTTTCTTAGAAAGACGTGGGTACCACATTTGAAATACACATGAAACAATCGTAATTTTAATATCACTGTTCATCTGGTTGAAGCCACCTAGTTCCTACTTTTGGTATTTAGAATAGTTTCCACTCATTTGAAGTAAAAGTTACAGTAACAACTTTTGTAATCTGTAGTCCTCCTATCTTCTAAGATGGTGAGATTGAGTTGTTGGTTTTAGAATAAAAAACATGCAGATAAAATTGTCTCGAGGGCTGGGAATTTAGCTCAGTGGTTAGAGTGCTTGCCTTGCAAGCACAAGGTCCTGAGTTCAATTCCCAGCAGCAAAAAAAAAAAAAAAAAGCAAACACTACAATTGTCTCAGAATAAAACATATGTTTGTGCAGTAAAATGGACCCTGAAATATGACTAAATGGATGTTGATTAGAAGGACCCGAAGCACTGGCAGAAGAATAGGCATATGGATCAATGGAGTAAAACTCAGAGTCCCAGAACAAACCCTCATGTTTACACCCAGCTGATTCTCAACAAGTGTGCCAAGACAGTTCAAGGGGAAGAACTAGTGTTTCCAAAAAATGGGATTAGCACAGTTAGATTTCTACATGCAAAAGAAGAAAATTGGACCTTTTACCATATACAAAATTTAATTCAGATCAAAGACATAAATGGATTAAAGACCAATACAGACGAATCAAAGATAAACTATAAAACTCTCAGGAGAAAACATAAACGTGCATGACCTTAGTTTTGCCAATGGTTTCTTAACTATGACACTAGAAGCATAAACAACAAAATAAAATAAAATGGATTTCATCAATATCGAAAAATCTGCTTCAAAAACTACTTCTCAAGTATGTAAAACTCCTGTAGAATGAGAGGGAAATTTGCTAGTTGTATTTAAGAGAAAGGATTTCAGTCTAAAAATATATAGCCCGGAATGGTGGTGAACAGCAATAATCCCCACACTATTGGAGGCAGGAGGATCACAAGCTCAAGACCCACCCGGGCAATTTAGCGACTCAGTGAGACCCTGTCTCTAAGCGTGTGGTGGGGGAGTGGCACAATAGGAAGGCTGCAAATTCAATCCTCAGTACTTCAAACAAAATATTTAAAGCATTATTACAACTCAAAAATAAAAAGGCAAATAAATTAAGAATGGGTACAGGATGTGAATAAACATTTCTGCAAAGAAGACACACGGATGATTCCTAAGCCCCTGAAAAAGTCATTAGTCATCAGGGAAATATAAATAAAAACCACAATGAGATACTACTTCACTATTATTGGGATGCTGGTATAAATGGGAAATAACAAATGTTATCAAGGATGTGGGTGTATTGGCGTCATCCTGCACTGCTTTGGGAATGCAGTGTGGTGTAGCTTTTTGGAAAACACTTTGGTCATTCCTCAAACTTTTTGTGGGGAGCTGGTGCTGGGGATCGAACTCAGGACCTTACGCTTGCTAGGCAAGTGCTCTACCACTGAGCTAAATCCCCAACCCTCAAACTTTAAACATATATTTACCACACGAAGCATCAGTTCTACTGCCAGGTGTATGCTCAAGTGAAATGAAAACCTGTGTCTGCATGAACACTTTGCACAATGTTCATAGCCGCATTATTTATGATAATAAAATGTGGAAAGACCCAAATGACCATCGACTGATGAGCAAATGAATAAAATGTGGTATATTCATACAACTGAATATTATTTGGCAATAAAAAAAGTACTGATACGTGAGGCAATGCAGATAACCTTGAAAATATTATGCCAGTCACAAAAGACCACCTATTTTGTGATCCCATTTACAAGAAATGTTTAGAATAGGCAAGTCCATAGGGACAAAAAGTAGATTAGCAGTGGCCAGGGGCTGGAAGAGTAGAGAGAAATGGGAGTGAGTGACTGCTAACAGATACAGGATTTCTTTTGGAGATGATGAAACTGTTTTAAAGTTCATTGCATTGGTGAATCCATAACTGTAAATATATTAGAAACCACACTAAATGGGTAGGTTAAGTGATATGTGAATTCTGTGTCAATAAGGATATTATCCCCCAAAAGGATCAGAAATGAATAGGAATTGTAATATTTACTTACTTGTTTTTGCAGTTTTGGAGACTGAACCCAGTTAGCAAGGAACCACATCCCTGTCCCTTTTCATGTTTTAATTTTAAGATAAGGTCTTGCTAAGTTGCCTATGCAAGGCCACAACTTTCCCTCCTCATGCCTTAGCCTCCTGTTATACCCTCTACCTACAAGTCCCTCCAAAGCCTCATGCAGTCATAGGTGGGGCTTTTTGAAATTGGCTGGATCTAGGGTGTGTATGCAGAGATTAAAAATGCAATGCTGGGATTAAGGGTGCCCTACCCTGGGTGTGAGTGCTACCTGCCCAAACTGTGGCTAGTTTGGATTTAATTTAAAAGACAAGCTAGGATGGAAAGAAAGCTTGCTGCTGCTGCTATACCTGCTGCTACTTTGCTGGTTTGCTGCCTCCTGTCCGCCCCGCCATGGACTGTTTCTCCTCTGCAATGACCCCCACCATGCCATGGACTGTTTCTCCTCTGTGATGCACCTTTGCCCTGCCATGGACTGTTTGTCCTCTGCTGTGCCCCTCCGCCATGCCACTCTGCCCTGGAGCCAGCCGACTATGGACTGAAACCCCTACAAACTGAGCTTCAAAAAATCTTTCCTCCTTTAACTTTGAGTGTTCGGAAGTTTGTCTCAGCAACAAGAAAATAACTAAGACACCTCCCCAGTGGCGAGATTACAGGCATGTACCACTTCCCAGATTGCTGTGATTTTTTTTACCCTTAAAATACCTTTAAATAACTTACATCTGAGCTATTTATTATATGTATGCATTGAATTTCAGGTTTAAGGGGTGACGGGACATGGTGGATAGTCTCTGAAGGTCTTTTGTCTTTTTTGAATTTCTTTTCCAGTCATTTCTCAGTGCACTCATTAGAATACAAAACTAACTTTAACATTAACTATATAATTTATCAGTACATCTGACAGAACTTTCCTTTTGCCTCACACATGCCAGTTACCATTTTTAGTACCAAAGATGCCTAAATAAACAGGACAAATTACTGTCAGTTTACATTCTGCTGAGGAAGACGAGTGAGTTCACAGGAGGGGAGGCCTCTCTGAGGAAGTTGTATTTGCACAGACACCTGGGAAACATGAAAATCTGGAAGTAGATAATACTGGGTAGATGGTACAGAAACATACTGCTAAGTTGAGAGGAAGCTTAGTATATTGCAGCAGTAGTTCTCCACCTGGAGCATGTGCCTGCATCAACCAGAGGATTTGTTGACGTGGATCTCTGGCTCCATACAGTGTCAGATTCAGGTAGACCTGGGAGGGGCCCAATGCACATTTCTATCCTCAGTGATGCTGCCAGACTGGGGACCACACTTTGAGAACCACTGCATTAGAGGAGGAAGAAAGAAACTAATGTGGCTGGAGAAACTTGAATACTTGAGGGAAAGTTAGGAGGTGGTATGCTTAAGCCAGTTGATACTAGTTTATGAGACCTGAAATTATGCAAATTTCCCAACTTTCATTCAGTGTAATATTACACTGGTGCTCTGATGTCTGCTGTGGCAGTAGCAGTCACAGCTCAAAAATTGACAAACGCTCCAAACCAAAGATCCCACTACTTGTGGTAGGGATGAAGTCAAAGAGGCAGATAGCTATCAGAACTTCAAGAACCTTACATTCAAGGAAGTTGGATTTAAATATAAGGATAATGGGAAGATTTTGGAGCATCATGAGCAAAGGAGATACATGACCTGGCTTATGTTTTAAAAGGAACATCCTGGATGCTAACTGTAATATAGTGCTACAGTTTAGATCTTTTTTGTTTGTATGTTTGAGAAACCATCTCACTACATATTCCAGGCTGACCTTGAACTTGCAATGATCTTCCTGCCCCAGCCTCCCAAGTGCTGGGATTTCCTCATGCCTGGCTTATAGTTTAGATCTCAAATGTTTCCCAAAGGCCCACATATTTAAAGGCTTGGTCCCCAGACCATGGTACTGTTGGGAGGTGCGGAGTCTTCAGAATGTGGGGCTAGTGGACGGTCTTAGGTCATTAAGAGGTATGTCCTCTAAAGGGATTGTGGGATGCTGCTTTCTCATGCTCACTGTCTCTTCCCAGCTGCCGTGAGGTGAACAGCTTGCTTAGCCATGCACTCTACACCACAATGTTCTACCTCATTATGGGTCTAAAAGCAACAGAGCTGAAACATCCCAAACTGGGATGCAGAATAAATCTTTCCTCTTTAAATTGTCTCTAGTATTTTATTACAGTAACAAAAAGCTAACACATTCAGATTTTAGGGAATATTATTTTATCTCCCAAATTCAATCTCTGCTTCTTGGGTGCAATTAGCTGCTCTACTAAAAGCTACATTTCTGGGGTTGGGGATTTAGCTCAGTGGTAGAGCACTAGCCTAGCAAGCACAAGGCCCTGAGTTCAGTCCCCAACATCCCCCTAAAACCCCCTAAAAAATAAAATAATAAATAAAAACTACATTTCTCAAGTCTCCTTACAGCTGCATATGGGTATATGCCTAAGTATATGCCAATGGAATGTGAGTAAATGACATGTGAAATTTCTGAGTCACTGGAAAAAGAAGAAATTCCTTGCCCTTGAAAGTCCACTGTTTACCCTTCCTGAAAGCCACAATTCAGACACAACAGTGGCCAACTGTTGACCACACGAATGGCAACAATGCCTGAGGAGATGGGAAGCCATGACTCAGAAGCAGACCTGATCTCTAATGCACTGCAAAAGTAGAGCCCCTCATCAGCCTGAGAGAGAGGGAGGAAAAAAGCTTTCCTTTAGCACTGAGCCATCCTGTCGCTGGGCCTCTGGGCCCGATGTCACCCTCACAGCAGGGGAGGCCATAGAGGAGGCAGGGGATGGTCTCTGATAATATGGCAATAGCCCAGTCAAGAGATGGTGGTGACATGAGCGAGGGCACGTGGCAGTTGGACCTACTTGCTCACAGACCAATTCTTCTCTTTCTCTTGCTCTGTATGGCTGGTTTGTGTTCTGCATTTTCCAGATCCTAGTCACCCTGCTTTGACTGGGTTTAGGCACTATTGGTAGATGGGAGAGCAAGAATAAGGAAAAGAGAGGTCATTTCTTCCTTCTCTCCTTCCTTCTTACTCCCTCCCTCTACTCCCTGTGTGTGTGTGTGTGTGTGTGTGTGTGTGTGAGACGCAGCATCTCTGGCAGATATGGGGCTCTCTCTCCTGGTACAGCCAAGGCTCCAGCTTCCTCTGGTGCCATGACCCCTCTTGCCCTCCTTTTGTCCTCCCCACTTAAGTATGGCAGCAACTTCCTACTGTGGTTGATCTCTGGGTTATTTTACCATCTGCAGTTGGAGTCTCACTTCTTGCATCTCTGTGTAATCAATTCCTTGCCATAAATCCCGTTTCAAGTAGTTTCTGGGTTCCTGTTGAGGGTGGACTGACACAATGGAGGTGGTAGATTAGTGGGAAATACTGGAATTGGGGCATATTTTGAAGTAGAAATGATAGGATTATGAGAGAGTAGGAGGGAAAAACTTGACATTCAAAACAGCACATTTTCTTGCAACCTCCCTCCTGAAAGTGCTTCTCGATCTTCCCAGTCTCAGCAAATTGTACCACCATTTACCCAGTAGCTTAAAACAAAAATCTAAGGTCCATCCTGGGATGAATTCTTCATCTCTTCCATTATAAGGTTTTATTCCAGCCTTTGTAGCATCTAGGAACTTGAATTATAAGAATCCAGTACACCCCATAACACCTGATCAAAAATCTTATTTTGGAGATACAGCCACATTCACACATGACTGCTAATTGCAAAAATTCCAGTGAACTTCACACGGACTACATTGAGAGAGAAACTACAGATTCTATATTCACACTAGACAGACTGGCCCCAGGACCATTGCCAAGACAACTTCAGGGAGGTGAAGATGTACAACAACCCATGTTCTGCTACATCTGTCGGTAAACCAGATTATTTAACTCTCTTGCAAGACTATCTTATTAAATCCTGGATCGGCCTTTGAACATGATACACAGCACACACTCATCTTCATTTTCTTCTCCTTCTTTCTCCTCCTGTCCTGCAGGTAACATTTAGAGTAGATTTTCTATAACTATCTGTGACTTCGTACATCCCCAGTTAATAACGATCTTCCAAGCATGTGGTCCTCATAACAAATGTAGGCTGTAGTTTGGGCCATTACCTGGCGGAAATGTTTTCACTGCAGAAATCCATTGCCAACGTAAGTTTGCAGAGAAAACACTTATGCTCAATGGTGCTGAATGCAAAAGTTTTGAAAAGAAAAGCAAACATTATTTGTGCTCATGCAACACTAGCAGTTGCAAATGTAAGGACTTGGCCTCATGGAAACGTCTTTCATCATGAACACTGTTGTATGATTCTCTCAACTTCGCTGGATAAAAGGAAGTGATCTGTGTACTGCAGATAACTCATATTTGTTTCATAATAAAATATGTTTTCTTAATAAACTTTATAAATATTACTTTACAATCTTCTTTATATAAAAATCTAACTTCTCCAGTTATGAAGTCTTTCTAGACCAAAGTCAAACTGAAAAAGATAACTCAGAATGATAAAGACAAGGTGATTTTGGGGGACTTGTGTTGGGGATTGAACCCAGGGCCTCGCACTTGCTAGGCAAGTGCTCTACCATTGAGCTAAATTCCCAACCCTGACAGGGTGATTTTTTGTTTGTTTGTTTTACTCTATTTTGACTTTTAAAGAATTTATGATAATAGAATTTATAATTCTTTAATTTTTCTTTTGCAAAGAAATTAAGTTCTGAAATGCTAAACATGATGCTTGTATGATTACTGGACTTTGCTGAAGAGTTGCCCTGCTTTTTTCTGCTTAGATCCAGATTAGGAGAAAAAAAAATTAAATGTAGTTATTTTCCCACATAAGTGAGTGTAATGATTAATTTCATGTGTCAAGTTGGCTACACCGTACTATCTAGACATTTGGTCAAACACCAGCCTACATGTCTCTTGAAAAGTATTTTTTTAGATGAAATTAACATTTAAGTCAGTAGGTTTGAGTAAAGCGCCTCACCCTTCACAATGTGGGCAGGCCTCACCCAGGGAGTTGAGGGCCTTCAGAGAAGGGAGGAAGAGGGAATTCTGTCTCCAGACTCAAGCCACAACATCCCCTCCCTGGGTCTCCACCCTGATTGCTTGCCCTGCAGATTTCAGACTTGCCAGCCCTAACTGCCACATGAGTCAATTTCCTAAAATAAATCTGTACACATACACATCCTACTATTGTTTCTGTTTCTCTGGAGAACACTAATAATTCAGTGGAGAAGAACTAAAGCAAACCAAGTATCAGAGTAGCAAAAACATTTTGCCAGATAAAACAGTTTAGGTCTTCTAACTCCTACTGTATCATTAATTTTTCATCGATACTCTGTATCAATTGCCATCACACTCTTTAACCTACATGGATTTATATCAGGAATTTGATATAAAAATCTCATTCTCAGGTGTGTTGGCACAGGCCTGTAATCCCAGCACATGGGAGGCTGAGGCAGCAGGATTGTCATGAGTATGAAGCCAGCTTGTCCTATGTAGTGAGACCCTGTCTCAAAAACAAAACAAAACAAACAAACAAAAAAAAAAAACCAAAGCAAAACAACCCACCTCAATCTGTTTTTTTATTTTAATGGCTTAATTTAGATATAACTCATATTCCATATAAGTTGGCTATTTAAAGTATTTAGTTTGATGACTTTTTAGTGTACTCACAGAATTGTGCACAATTTTAGAACACTTTTATTGCCCCCAAAAGAAACTTTCTTAGTAGTCGCTCTGCCCCTGCGCCCACTCCTAGATAAACAGTTATGTACTTTCTATCTCTATGGATTCACTTAGCCTGATATTTTACATAAGTGGAAACATGTATCGTGTAGTCTTTTGTGACTGGCTTCTTTTACTTAGCATAATGTTCTTAAGGTCCACCTGTATGCAGTGTTGGATTTTCATTTCTTTTTATTGACAACTAATATTGCACTGTATATAACACATTTTATTTATCCATTCATCAGTTCATGAGCATATGGATTGTTGTCACTTTTGACCATGATCAGGGTCTCACTATGTAGTTCAGGCTGGTTTTGACCTGATGGCAATCCTCCTGCCTCAGCCTCCTGAGTGTTGAGATCACAGTCTCACAGTCATGCACCACCACGCCCGGCCATTTTCCTTGATCTTACTACTAAAATGTGAAATGTGAAATGTGAAAGGTGGGAAAAAGAAAAGAATATTGAATTCCGGAAAAATTCTTAATTTGATGAATGATCATTGAACACACCAGTATTCAGAGCACAATATTCATTACAGGCTCAATTCCTATTTACCCATTTTGAAAGAGACAACTATTAACAATATGCCTTTCAGAAGAGATTCTTAATGCAAGTATTTGTGGCTAAGTGCTTCTGTTTATGGGGCAAGAAATTGAAATGACTCTCTTGGCAGGGTAACCCCAGTTGTATAAGCCAAGGGATTAAGAGTACTTTCGAGAAGGAGTAACAGAGTGTTCTGCTTGGCTTTGGAAATGATGGTAAATTTATACATAATGCATAGATGATTACACTATGTCCTTATGATGCTGTCCCCCAAAACAGCATTTCTGCAGGAGCTAGTTTCCAATTTGCAAAACTTACTTTTTACATCAGAGCCCTTGTTAGGTTTCAGTCCTATGCAAGGTCCAAATTTTGCTGTCGATTTGTTTTTAAAAATTCATTTCCAAAAATGAGATGACTGTATAATTCTGACTTTGAGCAACAACTATCCATGCCAGCCTGATACAAGAAAGTTTAAATCTAATCCTAATTTCACTCTTCATGTAAAATAATTGCTGTGGTCATTGCAAAATCCCGAGGTGGAACTTCTTTTAATTTTGCTTCAATGATCTAGTATGGAAGTATTACTTCGTGGGGTAAAAACAGAATAGTAGCTAAGCTTGTAAAGAGCAGAGATATGATCTGGAAAGAACGGTAAACTCGACTAGATTTAGTGTGAAATGAAAGGATTAAAATTTCCATAAAATTATGACAAGAAGCAGGAACTTATGCTTATTTTTGAAAAATTTTACCTTCTCACCAGAAGTGATCCTCTATTAAACTTTAGGTTTGGCTTGCCTGTGGGTATGTTTATACAATCTTAACTATTAATAAAATATAAGAGTAGCAACTTGACTTGCATTCCTTTTACACAAGTCTAGTAGATCAAATTGTTAGGTGGGCAACATTTCTCTTGGGTATTCCTCCATGCCCATTTCTTCTGTTTCCTTTCCTAGTGTTCCTCCCTATACAAACATGTTTAAAGTCATGTACACACAGATGTTAATGACTTGCTTATTTTCAAAGAAATGTAGCTATTTAAAGAGGCCATAGAAACATAAAGGAGTAAATTGGTATGAATGAAATCTCACTTATTGTACATTATTGTACTCAAGGTACATTTCAGGTCCTTCCTGGATCCATACTGCCTTTTCCACAGGGAGCAAGCCCTGCTGCACACTCAGAGATGCAGAATTTGACTTGCAGAACTACAGAATGAAGATGTCTCACTGGAGGAATGGCGTTCTTGGATCACAGTCCCAGTGTCATCAGGAGTAGCTATTTTCCTTCAAATCTGCAACTTATGGGAAAGATGGGGTTATTGAAAGGACGGAGATGGTTCAGATCAGAGAATCAGAGGACGTGAAGATGGTGAGGGTGCAGTGAACACACGTAGGAATAAAACATGCCAGGCCTCCTTCCGAGAGAGGCACCACCTTGCTCTCTGCCTTCTCATAGAGCTCTTGATCGCACTTGTCTGCTGGGTCTTCCTGAGTAGAATATCCATAATATTACCCAGAGGGTTCCATACCTTGCAGGTTCATAAAAACAACAGGACATTTATTTGAAAATGATGCAACCTAAAAAACGGAAGAATTAGATACAGACTTCCAGTTTGAAAAAAATAGAGCAAATTCCGTGTTTTCTCCTTGTCTAGGAAATCACCCCAAAGAAGAATGAGAAACAGAAATGCAAGCCGAGGTGCTGTCTTTGTTACTGTCTTGTCACCAGACGCAATGCCTGACGCTTACAGCTTGAAGGAGGAAGGCTGATTTGGCAGGGTCCAAGGCAGAGGAGGCCAGGTGGAAGGGTCTGGCGGAGGGAAGCTGCTCGCGTCATGGTAAGTGCAGAGTGCGGGGAGTATGCGGGAAGGGAGACACGCCCTTCCTGGCCATGCCCCTGTAACCCGCCTCTAACCAGCCCCACCTTCTAACATTAGGCTTAGCTCTGAATTCCTTCACAGGTAAATCCACTGATCCAGACAGCTCCCCATGACCCAGTCACCTTCCAAAGACCCCACCTCCGAACACATGAGAATCTCAGAGGACACTCTCGATCTAAACCGTAACAGGTGCGTCCTGAAGTCTAAACTGCAAATTGTAGAAGGGCTGCCGGCAACAGTGAAGGACAAACCGGCTAGGGGAGGGAGAGTGGGGGATGCCTACGGATGCAAATTCCCGTGGGAGCTTCCCTTTCCCCCAAAGGAAGAGCACACCCAGGACGCAGAGCCGCCATCCCCTGTGTCCTGACAGGGACAGGTCATGGAGGCAGTGAGAGGAGCATCCACGCACTAGTTTGATCCTCAGACGTGGGGGCAGCAGAACTGACTCAATGACAAACCATATTTTAAGAAACGGTCAATCGGTGAGGCACGGGATTGCCAAAGGAGTCAGCCTGGCCTGCGTCTTACAGCTGCCTCTCTCTTTCCAATGGGAAGAGGCACCGGTTAAAGGACTCTGACACTTACTGGAGGGTCCTCCGGAGGCTGATGCTAGGCTTGGACGCAGCTCTAGCATCTGTCAACTTTTTAAAAATATGTATTCTTTAGAAATGTGATATTTGTATACAGTGGAGTACTACTTTTCCATAAAGGAGGATAAATTTGAGTCATTTGCAGGAAAACAGATATACCTTGAGACTGTAACATCAAGTGAAATAAATCAGACACACAGCTTAAATATCTTATGTAAGATTTAAGATATTTGGTTTCTTTTCTATGAGAACTAAAGTATAAATCAATTAAAGAGCAAAATGAAAAATAGAGAATAGAAACAGGGAGCTAGATCTTTTACAAAAGGGATCATGACCAAGAGGTGGAGGGAGGAGAGAGGGGAGAAAAAAGAATTAAGATGTGTTATGTACATGTACAAACTCCCTATGATGAATGTAATCATTATGTACTGCAAACATGTACTGATAAAAATTAAAATGTATAAAAAGTAGAGCATATTCTTTAAAAAAAATACTATAAACACACTTATAGCCCTGAAAATAAACGCACAAAAATGTGAACTACTTACATAACAGGATATATAAATGTCTCTATCATATATATGTAAAGACAATCCCATTCATAGTGAGGAATCCAAATTAAAATCAAACTGAAATATCAGGGTTAACCCATCTAATTAGAAAAGATAACAAAGTTTGCCAACACTACATTAGTGAGCATGTATGAAAAAAGGTATTTTCAGCTATTGCTGACAGAAACAAAAATTGGAACACTCTTTATTTGGGGTTACTTGGCAGCACTTAACAAAATTACAAATGCGTACTCTTTAAATCAGAATATATTTGTAATTTTGTTAAATTCTACCTCCAGGACTTGGCCCTCCAGATTGCTTACATATGTGAAATAGGACATACATTTGAGGCATTAGTTGTAAAAGGAGGAAATAGATGTTCATCAGTGAGGGGCTGGTCAACTATGACATAGCCATTCGATGGAATATTATGCTGCTGATGGAAGAAGTTACATGTTACTGATATATAATGAGTTCCAAGTATAGGTTAGTGGAAAAAAAAAACAGCCTTGAAGTCTGTAAAATGTTGAAGACAATTTATTACTATATACTTTGAACAATCAGAATTTCGAGACATGTAAATGTATTACCTATTCATAAACAAACAGCAAGCATTGTGTGGTTCTGCTTGTTATGGCTTATATCTAGATGTCCCCCCAAAACGTCATGGACTCATAGGTGGGATTTTGGGGAATGACTGGATCATGGGTGGGTGATATTGGACTAAGGATGTGTGATACCGGATCAGTCTACTGATTGTTTTAGTATTGTTCTGTGTGTAGATGATGGGATTACTTGAAAGGGAAGACCCATCCTGGGTGTGGGTGGCACCAAAGAATAGGTTTGCAGCCTGGAAGGAATAAAAAAGGAAAGAAGGAAGACTTGCTGCCTCCTGCCTGACCGTTGCCCCTCTGCCAGGTCACCTGCCTCGGAACCAGCAGACTATGGACTGAAACCTCTACAAACTGTGAGCTAAAAATAAACCTGTTCTTTAACTTGTGGGTGTCAAGTATTTTGTCCTAGCAACAAGAAAAGTAAGTAAGACACTGGTGCTTACATACAATCTCCTTTTTAGGAAATCTGTGAATCCTTTTAATTAGGAATGGCTAAGGGAAATGTCCTTGTCTGGGGCTGCTTCTTTTGCCAAACCAGTCCAGGGCTGTCTCCTGCTGTTTTCTTTTATCCTATCCATGTTACCATGGTAGGCTGAAACAGAAAGGTACCTTCTTGCCACAAGGCTTGGATGACTAATTTCAGATAATTACTGTATTTATTCTGTGCAAATGCTCAAAGCTTCCTAAAGAGAAATCTTCATAAAGCTCTAACTGTATCTGTTGCATTGAACTTAAGGAGGTTTCCATTTATTTTAGGATCTACCAAATTAAGAATGCTTTCTGTCTCTGGGATAAGCCATATCTCAATTCTTTTATAACAAGAATATGAAAATTCAAGACTCTGAAAAAACCAAACCTGATAAAAGATGATTAATATACCCTTTTATTTTCCATCAAATTCAGCATTCAAACAATAATTACAGTTATCCATATTATTTTCAGCTGTTTATTTGAAAGTGGAAAACTTCAGTTTTTTTTTAAATAATTCTGGGCCCTGAGTTTATGGCTTGCTCATGACTGAAAATGGACAGTCGAGGGGCTCTCAGAGCCCTACAGGTAACCCTGCAGGGTATTTTTGGGGTATTGTTCTGGCAAATTGAAAGGGTATCCTGACTCCGTACCTTTAAAATCATATATATGGACTGAACCCTCTAGAAACTGAGCTAAAATATATATATACATTTTAATATTACATATATAATATAAGTGAAAAGTATATAAGTATTGTGTATATATATATATAAGTATATAAGTATTTTATACATAAATTTTCCCCTGAGGTAGAGTTGCAGGCCCTTAATGAGATTTACTTACACTCTCCTGATGCCCTATTGAGCTCCAACCAGTGGCAAAGTCCCACTAGATTTAAACTAAAGGCTATTTGATATTAAAACACAAGGAAAGGTCTCTGCCTACGTAGATTAGGGAGACATAAATCAAGCAAGCCAGATTTCTAAACCAGGAACTTTAAGCCTGGAATTTGCATACAGATTAAACATACAGATATTACTCAGTGAACTTTGGCCCACCATACTTAGAACAATGGTCGTAACATTAGTGTCGTAGCCATCTTTCCATGACTGCTGCCAGAATTTCATTCTCCATGTGGGGATTTTCACGGTAATTCCCTTCTAACACCTTTCAATACTCTTTCTTTAAAATGTCACCTGGAGCTTTGAAAGTAGACTGGTTTCTTTGCCTCTGTCTGGCAGGTTTCATTCTGTGCATGCTATGTGTGCTTTTCTATTTGCCGTTTTCCCCTCTTACATTAGCTTCTGCCTAAAAGACTAATTTACTGGTCAAATTTATTTGATAAATTTAAATTTTTAATTTTGTAAAAGCTCCAACACTGTAAAGGAGTGGAATCTATGTTGTCCTCTAGGTAACAGAATTAAAATTCTCTCTATCTAGGTGGTTTTAGCCCTGGAGGGTTGTGTGATTGTTTAAAGCCTGCTTGTGTTACAATGTGGCCTGTGCCTTGAGTCGACCGCTGTCCAGCGTGGCGCAGCGCCTTTTTCCTTCTATGTCAGTGTCTGCACTTTATTATACGAGCCGCGCACTAACTGATGGCTCCACTGGAGCTCCTGTGTCCGCACTTCTATAACAAATATAATTTATTATTGTCCTTAAAACTGTACTTCCTGAGAGTGGGGCAGAGTGCGTGGATCTTCTCATCCCTGGATGGGAATGGGAAAGCCTCATCACCTTTCTGACCACCCTAAGGTAGAAAACCTGTGTCATTTCAACCACAAATATGGTTTCAGTTCAGAAATTAGAATACTCATATTCATAAATAATGACAATTCTGGACTTCATTTAATGCCCATATCTGCTTTTTAAAGGGCCTGGGATATACATGCTGTATTAGTTTCTTGCTGCTGCTATTAACAAATTTCTACAACGTTAAGGTTTAAAACAACACAGTTTTATTATCTTATAATTACTTAGGTCAGAAGTGCAACTTAGGAGACTGTTTTCTTCCCTTTTCTTTCACATTTCATTCTTGGGTTCATAGCTTCCTTTCTCCATCTTCAAAGCCAGTATTATAACATCCCTCTGACCTTTCTTCTGTTGCCACAGCTTGCTCTCTGGCCACACCTGTAGAAAGTTTTCTAATTTCAAGAGCGCATGTGATTAGGTCAGACCCACGTCAATAATACAGGATAATCCCCCATCTCAAGATCTGTAAATGAATCACATCTGCAAAATGCTACACCCCTCATCCAAATTAGCATCATCTCTCGCCTGCATCTCTCCTGGGTCACAGCAATAGCCCCTTCCAGCTGGTCTCCAGTGTTCCACTTTTGCCCACTATTGCAATCAAGTTTTCTCATTGCAAAATCAAGTTTTGCTTTGCAAAGTTGCATTTAAAATATCTGCCTGGCAATCAAGAGAATCTCACATAGTTGTCTAGTACGCAAATGGACCTTTGATTCTGGAGCTCAAGGAGAAGTTTCACCTGGAGACACAAATTTAAGAAGCACTGCAATGTAGCTGGTGTTCAAAGCCACTGGGCTAGAGAGATAACCAGAGGAGTAAGTGTAGAAAGAGAAGAGGCTGAGAACCATGTCTTGGGATATTTCAACATTTAGAGATTTCAATAAGGAAGAAGTCAACAAAGACTCCTGATCTGTCTGTGAAATTGGAGCACTGTGAAACTAAGAGCATATGGCTTCCTTGAAGTCAAGTGAAAATGTATTTTAGGAAGAGTAAAGTAATCAACTGTGTCAAGTGCTGCCGAGCAATTAAACAATATGAAGACCGAATAAGAGTATAACCAATGGATTTGGCAAAATGTAAGTAATGCTCTCAGAGTAATTTTTGTGAAGTAGGTACAAAGGCCTGATTACAGTGCTGTGGCTATGGAAATGTGCCACTCATCTCCTCTGTTGCAGGGCACAACACTGACTAACAGCCCTGGCTGGTGCTCCTGTAGATTCACTAGAGGATCTGTGGTAAAACCAGGTTTGCCTCAGGCTGCTAGCCAGTGATGGAACCTGGCTGGAGTCAGGTTGCTCTAACAGGCAACCTCAGCTTAAGAACTCACTGTCAGCCTCACCAAAACTTTCTCAGAGCTGGGCTGCAGGCTGAGGTTCTATCTCCCCAGCCCTTCCTCCCTCCCACTCCTTCCACAGGCATTAAGCTGCAGTGCAGTCCAAAGGCTCTCCCCAAGCACTGCTACCTCTGTCTACCTTCCACAGGCATTTTCCCCCCAAATCTTTTACCCATGTAGTTCCATCTTGGTGTCTGCTTTTCAGAGCAGGCCAACCAACACAGAATAGATTAAATAAAGAGTAGCAGATGAATTTTGTGAAGAGGACAAAATGTGGGGAAACATGAGGTCTAGGTTTGCATAACATCCAGATGTAAGCTAGTGCAACATGGTTGTATGCTGATCAGAATTCGCTGAAAAAGAAGGAGAAACTGATGCTGTACAAGACACAGAGGATGATTCCAGGAACAAAGTGCTTAAGTGGCAAAAGCAAATGCAATCCGGAGGGAGGAGTCGGCCTGTTTCCAGCATCCTCTCTGTATCTCCCCCATAGTCCCTCCAGCTCTTCCAAGTGAGAAAGACGCCTTCCAGAGTAAATAGCTTGAACACACATTATTTCATTTGATCGTCACATCTACCCTACGAATTGGCAAGCATCAGCATCATATGCATAAGAGATGAGAAAACTAACATTCAAAGAGCTTAAGTGAATTTTCAGGGTTTCTGTGATCAGAAAAGAGTAGCAGAGTTGAAACTGGAGTCGTGTGTTGCTTGAAGATAGGGACACATTTTGAGAAATGTGTCACCATGTGACTTTGTTGTGCAAACACCATAGAACCTACTTACACAGACAGAGATGGCGTAGCCTACCATACACCTAAAGCTGTATTACGGTCTTGTGGACCACTGTCATACATGTGATTCGCAGTTGGCTGAAATGTTATTATACAAAACGTGACCATTTTTCCAACCACTGAGGCCAGGGTTCCATTCGTTACTACATCCCATTGCCTGTCAGAAAAGGCAAGAGTTTGGGGAAGGATGTGAAGAAAGGGATGAACAAGAGATGCTAACTCTGGGGTAAGGTGTCAGTGTGGAGGAGAAATGGAGCTCAGACTAGGAGCTCGGGGTTACTCAAGAGACAAATCCACAGGTAAAAATAAAATACAAGGCCAGGCACTTCATGTAATACATCAGTCTGAAGATACTAGTCAGCCAGTACAATCCAAGTGTATGGCAATAAGACAGAGGAGAGATACTTGAGGCAAGAACAAGAAGATTCAAAGCTATTGTGTAGGAGGGAGAATCAGGAGAATTCCTGGGTCCTGAGAGCTGGCCTGGAGGCATTTTTATGGATACATACCTTAGACTGTGGTCACTGAGTGACTGAGGGCACTGAACGGGCAGGGTGCAGACAGGCTAGCATTCAAAGCCAGCTGCAATCTTCCTATCATGGGAGACCACAAGGGATGCAGAAAAAGAGAGCATGTTGGTGGGGAGGATGGGGCGGGAGGGGTGTCATAGAGGAAAATGACTAATTACTCCATATGTGATGGTGTTTGGAATGGGATAATACTCTTGTCTGGGCCTAAGGAGACATCTGTGGTTTGTTTAATGATGAACTGGAATTGGTATCATTTAGTTCCTTAGTCAAGGGAAGGGTAGAGAACAGAAGAAGGCTTGATAGATTTAGAGAAATTGGAAAAACTCGCTCCAGAGCTGCAGGCCTTCTCTGGGTGAACCTCTGACTAGCTCGGCGGCCTAGCTAGCCCTGTCTAAGGCTATGGACATAACACCTGTTCCTGTTATTAGAAATTGATACCTATCTTTATAATTTTGCTTCGTTTTTTCTCATTTTTTGAAATGAGAAAAAGAATCATAGAATATCTACATCCACAAAATAGGATATAGGTAGGGTTAGATAGCAGTAGATATGAGTTAGCTATTAGAAAGCACCTCCCTTAAAAAGGAAGGAAACACTTGACTTTTCCTCATGCCCAAAAGGAGGCGTTTCTGGGAAAAGGAGTGAAAAGAGAGAGAGGAGGAGAAGGCTTGAGAGTTCCTTACTACGTAAAGCACTGGGAAGAGCCGGGTATGACAGCACACCCCTGTCATGCCAGCACTCGGGGGGCTGAGGCAGAGTGGCTGTGAGTTCGAGGCCAGCCTGAGCTGACTATCTAGTGAGACCCTGGCTCAAAAGAAAAAACAAAGCACAAAAAATGAGAGGTTTGTGTGTGTGTGGGGGTGTCATAACATGAGAGAAACTTGTAAAATACAAGATCATAATTACAACCCAGAAAGCTTGGGCCTAGAAATGGCCATGGCTGCCCTTCGGTGAGGGGTACAGAACCTGGCTAAAAATTCATTTTAAGAGTGTGGAGAAATGGAGTCACTGGGAATGTTGGTGAAAATTCAAAGCAAAAAGAGAAAAAAAGGGCTTTAGCCCTTTTAATCCCCTGCTGGGGATTTAGCTCAGTCAGTGGTTGGAGTGCTTGACTTGCAAGCACAATGTCCTGAGTTCAATCCCCAGCAGAAAAAAAAAAAAAAAAAAAAAAAAAAAAAAAAAAAAAAAAAAAAAAAAAAAAAAGAAGAGAAGAGGAAGAAGTAAAAGAAAAAGACTTTATTGGTGGTCACTTTTATCAATAATAAGACATGGGTCTTAGGCAGCCTTGGAGCCAGCCAGCTATGGACTGAAACCTCTACAGACTGAGCAAAAATAAACTTTTCCTCCTTTAATTTGTTGGTTTTGGATATTGTTTCCCAGCTACAAGGAAAATAAGGCGCTATCCTCATAATCTCACCTAACAGGGAAGACAATCACAGGAAGGAAGACTGGAATTGATGCCGTACCAAGAGCCCAGGAAAACTTTGTCTCAGGCTTTTGTCTGTTCTTTGGATCCATTTATCTCCCTTAAAAGTCATTACTCTCGGGCCTGGGGCTTTGTCTCGTTGGTGGAACGCTTGCCCAGCAAGTGCAAGGCCCTGAGTGCGATCCCCAGCACCCCCCCAATCATTACTCTCTCTCCCGCTAAGAAATCCCAAGACTCTTTCTTTCCTTAGTTCATAATGGTATTTAAGCTTCAACCATCTGGCACTTCTTTGAGTCTGTGTGCATGTACATAAATAAAGCTGGATGCCTTTCCCCTCTTAATCTGTGTGTTGCCAGATTATTTCCGCAGACTCAATTTCTGAAACTTCAAAGGACAGAGAGGAAGCACCTTTTGCCTAACCACTGAAAATGTCCCATTCTTTCCTTACTTGATTGGTAGTGTGGCCAAGTGTAGAAGTTTAGGCTGTAAATAATTTTCCTTCAGAATTTTGAAGGTCTTACTCTGTTGTGTCGTGTTGTCTTCCAGGATTGCTGTGACACTGTACCATCTGATTCTTAAAATTTTATATGCTATTTGGTTTGTGTGTGTTTTGCTTTTTGTTTGTGTTTTTAAGATTCTTTATCCTTAGAATGATGTGCCTTGGGTCTTTTCTTTTTTTCAGTTTTCTCACCATTTGTATTATTTGCGATCTTTCCGTTTTGAAACTTGTGGTCTATAGTTTTGAAGAAATTTTGTGTGTGTGTGATTATTCTACTTTGTTTTTGGATTTTTTTTTTGTTTGTTTTGGAAACTTTAGATATTGTGTCTCTTGACAATTTTATCTTCTCTTTATTTTTTTTCTGTCTCTTATCTTTGTGTATTAATATCTGGAGATAATGTTGAATTTTAAGATGGATATGGTGGCATATGCCTGTAATCTAAACTGCTTGGGAAGCTGAGGTGGGAGGATTTCAAATTTGAGACCAGCCCAGGGAACTTAGTGAGACTCTGTCTCAAAATAAATAAATTTTAAAAGAACTGGGAATGTGGCTCAGTGGTAGAATGCTTGCTTAGCATACATTCAATCACCAGAACTGAGAAAAAAAAAAAAAAAGGAACTTCATCTTTCAACTCTTCTATTGAATTTTTCCATGGTTGTTTGTTATCATGCAAGTTTATTTTAGTTTGTAAAAGAGAATTCTTTTTTGTCTCAAGGATTTTGAAGTTGTTGGATTAGAGATTATATGAGGTGGAATGAAACTTCCTAACTGAAGTAGAAGAAGTAGGACCCCAAAATCTTATTGCTCTAACTTCTTTTAGACAAATCAATTTCACTAAAGAGAATCCTCCATTCTCACTTAGGGAATATAGACCTCACCACTAGCATAATATGTTGTTGTATTTATATATGTAATACATTTTTTCACAAATGAGATTATACATAATGCTTTCCAAAATTTCTTTGTTTCTAACACTATAGCTAAGACATCTTCCCAAGTCTATACACATAAGAATGCACAGGAATACCAAATAGCTGCCCAGAATTTCATGTTACCTGGTAGCCAGTAATTAGTTTCTAGCTGATGGGCATTGGGATATTTCTCCTTTCTAACAACACTGCACTTATGTCTGTCTGTGTCTTTCTGTACTTATGCAAGATTAATTTGTAAAATACATTACTAGAAGTGGAATAATGGGATCAAACGGTGTGCATATTTTCGCTTTTTGTCAGTATTTCTGTTGTGCTTTGGCCCTGATCTCCTGCTTCTGTTTTTCTATTATACAGAGACACCATAATTTAATTAAACAGTCATCTATTATTAGACCTTTATGTTATTTCTAGTTTTTGAAAGTCTGCATCCTCTTGTTTTATCCTGGACTCCCAAGAAGCCGAGAACAGTAGGTAAATAGAGTAGACTATCCAGAGAGTCTTCATAAAAACCTAAGGTTTTCTCCTCTGGTAACCCCAACCATTCTAATCACATTTCATTTCATTTTTGTTAATTTGCTCTTAAATCCTCCCTGCCATTTCACATGTGTGTTAGAACGTCAGTGCCCAAAACTGACATGTGTTTTAAGGGTGTGGCCGATTCTAAATTTAGCAGGGGGATACTTTCCTAGCTCTTGGATGTCAGAGACCTATTAATATATTTCATATCACAGTCAGTTCTGTGAAACCACGAGCTCTAGACTGCCAGCTCATGCTCAGGAAGTGGTCCCCAACTATCAGATTCGTGAAACTAGAAACAATGTCTAATACGTTACATGAGAGAAAAAAGATTCAAAAAGATCACGGGATTTTGGAACAGTGGAACAAAAAATAAAAATAATCAGTAATACCATTGTTTTGCTTTTTTTTTTCATTTTTTTCTAAAGTAAAAGTTGGAGATGATTTCACTTTACACCTAGACACTGAAACATTTCAAATTACTGTCAGCCTAATACTAGCAACCACCTAAAGTTGCTGCCAAAAAAATTTGATGCATTTTTTTAACTGAAAAAGATTTAATGGCTCAGTTTTCAAAGCTTCTTGCCTCTCTGCTTTGGCCAAGGAAAATTCTTTCTTGGCAAGGTCAGTTCCTCGGCCCCGTTAAAAGATTAGTAGGTTGGGTCAGGGGAAAAGCTTTAATTAACATCTTGGAAATGGTGGCGAGCTGGAAAAAAGACTGATCCCGAAGAGGAGCAGAGCTGTTGAGAAAAGCAAGAGCTGAAAAGCACTGGCTAAAAGGGAGAGTTTGGAACGTTTGTGAAGCAGAGAAAAGGAAAGAAATCACATTAGCTGCTGTGTTGTGGTGAGGCAGGCTCTTTGGAGGAGGGCCTAGTTTCCAGAAATGTTGTCACGTGTTAGGAGCATCACTTCACTGTGTCTTTGTTCTGGAGATTTAAGTAAAATTAAATTCTGCACCTCCCACTTGGTGCTGGAGCTGTGTCCCCAGCCCTTTTTGTTTCTCTTTTGAAGTAGGGACTTGCTGTGCTCCCCAGGCTGGCCTCAGACTTGCGGTCCTCCTTGCCCCAGCTTCCAGAGTAGCCCAGATTCCAGGTGTGCACCGCTGGTCCTCGTGGGGAACAGTCACAGACTGTCGACGCGTTACCCGATCTTACACTGAGTCTACAGAGTTACGGTGTTCACCCCAATGAAGATGACAATCGTGTCAGTTGGTCGGACAATGTCGGCATTATATTATCTTCAGTTCTGAGAGCTACGTTCTGACAAGGTTCATGGGTTTGCCAGGGCTACCGTAATGAAGCATCTCTGACTGGGTGGCTTGCTCAAGAGAAGTTTATCTTCTTATAATTCTGAAGGCTTGAAGTTGGGGATTGAGGTGTGAGCAGGGTTGGTACCTTCTGAAGCCTTTCTCCCTGGCTTTATGTAGAAGCTGTGTCTCTGTATGTCCTCATACAGTCATGCTTCTTGGTGTGTCTCATCTTTTTATAAGGACACTAGTTCTACTGGGGCCTACTAAACCAATCTCATTTTAACAAACTCTTTAAAGACCCTGTATCCTTGCTGGATGTGTTGGCACATATCTGTAATTCCAGCACTTGGAAAGCTGAGGCAGGAGGATTGTCGTGAGTTCAAGGCCAGTCTGGGCTATACAATGAGTTCAAGACCAGACCGGACTATACAGCAAGACCCTGTCTCAAAAAAAAAAAAAAAAAAAAAGAAGACCCTGTATCCAAACACACTAACATCTGGAAACACTGGAGGTTAGGACTTCAACATATGAATTTGATGGTGGTAGTGGGGTCACAATTCAGCCCATTACACAAGACTACTGACAAATTCACTCTTTATTCTCATTGTTAAATCTCCTGAATTTTATTGCTTTCTTTTTAGGAATTTAAACCACTTTCTTGTAATCTATAAACAACCAGAATATTTTCAACATCACTATTAAATTATTATTGAAAGTAGCATTTTGAACTCTTTTGAACTCTTTTGAGGTTAATTTACCTGGTTGATGTACATTATTTCTTCTCATATTCCACTCAAAAGAGTTCAAAATGCTCTTGGCACATAGCAGTAGTTCTTAGTTAGTTAGGGGACTGGAGAAGGAGGACTACTTAAGCATATTAGTTTAAGACTAGCCTGGGCAACATACCGAAGACTGCATCTTAAAAAATAAAAAATACTGTATTTAGACTTTATTAATTTTTATGTGAAAAATGACATAAGCTGTTAGTTGTTAGTCCTTGGTGGTTAAGTTGTGTATGCAAGGAAGTGAAATAATTTCCTTTGCCGCTAAATGGGCATCAGGACCAGATAATCTCTGAGGTCTCTTCCAATTCTAAAATCCTACAATTCTGCTTCGAGGACAACAAAAGTATAATGTTTTGTTAAATACAACTTTAAAATACTGGACATGTGCTGTAAATGATGGGCATATATAAAAGGCAGAAATTAGTAACTGTAGTAGGTTGTCCTCAATTTCGAATAGACAACATAAAATACTTGGAAAGAAAGTTCTTTGAGTCTGATTGCCAACCTCGAGCCTTCTGGGCCCTGATAACTCCTGCTGGTGACATTTCCTGACTCCCGACTCACGCTGTCTCAGGCACTTTCCTTAAAGCAGCCCAAGAGAATTGGCCACGCGCACTAGTACTCTGCATTCCATATCTCTGAAGTGCTATATGAAAAACACATCCTAGTTCCCACTTCCTTAACAGATATTTATTTTACAGTTTGTTAAAGAAGTACTAACATTTAATCAGCATTAACTGATTGTCCATTTATGCAGAAAGACTAGACAGTAAATTTCTGCAGTACACAGATAAATACCAGACTTTTACAGTGTTTTACACATTCTTTTTATTCATATTTCTCAAACTCATGTGGAAGTCTATTCATATATTTTTCAGCAAGCAAGGATTACACAGTAGATCTGCCAATCTCTAAAATTAGTTTTTTAAAATGCCTTGTATAAGTCAGGAAATATGGCTCATCTTTTTGAAGGCTGAAGACAGGCTAATATTTTACTTTACTTTTTTTTTTTAAAATAAGGACCAACTATCAGGCAAAAGTTGCAAAAATGTAGCAGTAATACTTAAAGGTGGCTTTCTGCTGTGAATTATACTTGGAAAGACTTTCATATACTGCTGAGGCTCATTTCTGACATCAAGTTGAAATCACTTTAGCATGAATAATTTTTAAATGAAATGTTTTTTGAGGGTGGAAAAGAACCATATTGGATTTTATCTGGTTATTAAATTCAAAAAGTGCCTTGTATCAAAAAACTGGATATTGTGTCCAGCATTATTAACATACTCTATTTGGAAAAATGACATTGTTACTCAAGTGAAAACAGATGTTGGTCTAGATAAAGTTAAATTCTTTCACAGTTCTCAAACATGTGCACATGAAATTATAGAAATTAATTATATTTGAAGCAAGAACTTGGTGTCTCTTCCTCTATAAAGGGAACGTTTGGGTTTTCTAGTGCTGCCATGACAAACTACTCCAAAACATAGCAGCTTAAAATAAGGGTGGGAACGCTTTTTCTGTATAGGGCCAAAGAGTAGATATGCTCATTGTTGTTGGGATACTGTTGTTTCCAGGCCTTCAAGGTGAGCATATATAAACATACACATACTTTTACATCTGCACAATATTATCAATCCCAGAACCCACAGATGGTTCTAGTTCTCTCCTTTATATTTACCCACTCAAATAATGAGAATCCTGGCAACTTTGCTTTTCCCCTTTGGATTTTTGAGACAGAGTTTCACAGTGGCCTCAAACTTGCAGCAATCTTCCTGGCTCAGCCTCCCAGGTACTGGGATTAGAAGGCATGCACCACCCTCCCCGGCTTGGAAATTTCTTTTTTACTTTTATTTTTGGGAGGTTTGTTTGTTTGTTTGTTTGTTTGTTTTGAGACAGGGTCTTGCTGTATAGTTCAGGCTGATCTTGAATTCACTACATAGAATCGGGCTGCCTCGAATCACAGCAATCCTCCTGCTTCAGCCGTCAAGTACTGGGATTACAGGCGTGCGCCACCGTGCTCTTGGCAACTATTATCCTCAATATATTTACACATTCACATTTGTTCAATTTCCTTACATGTCACTAATTTCCATTGCTGCCACCTCTCCACACAAGCACCGTCCTCCTCCCACTGGTGCACCGGCGCCTGCTGCAGATGGCACAGCCATCGCCCCATGTGTGCACTTCCTCACTCGCGCGGGCCGCGGTTCGGCTGGGCCAGCGCTATCACTGTGCATCCGGCTGCCCCCAGCAGCCCGCACAGACTGTTGGATTAAATCTTGAAGAAGGGAAATGATAGATGCAGTTTCTTGACTTGTTCTTTCCACCGTGAGGGTTAGGGCCTACATGATAGGTATTCGTGCTGCAGGAATAAGTTCTGCAGAGTTTTTGTGTGTCTGAACCTACAATAGCTAGCGTGGCACATGCATTAGCAGCAACACTGCTGCTACGTTAAGGGTACTGTTGGTTAATCCACACCGTTCTTTGATAGCAATCTTTCATTTGGGTGCTAAAGTGTTTATTCGTCCATACAAATTATCTGACACCGTGTCTTTGTATTTATCTCCTTGTACTAAACACACTAACCAAAAGTTCCTTCCGTGTCCACAATCCCGAAAAATCAATTAAACTCCTTAATACCACCTAAATGCAATCTTAGAAAAGCTGAACTGGTTAGATACTGACTGAAAAGTCACAGGCTGGTGATTTGATCAGAACACAGTTTGCCTGTCACAGTACTGTTGGCTCTCTGCCTGTGTCCCCTTCCGACTCCCTGATCCAGTTCACACCGGCTGCATCTTGCCACTTTCCACCTGAGGGAAAGCAGCACGGTAGCTGTGTGTGGAAGTTAACCCATTTATGCCAAAGGTTGTAATTTTTTGAATTTTTGCATGCAATTCATACATGTTACCTAAGAGAAAATCAAGAAACAAGAGTGCTTCCAGGAACCACCTCCCAAATTAACACCAGTTATAAAATCTTCGACTCCAAGTCCTCTTCTATGGGAAACCAATTTAAAATACTGCTGTGTTAGTAAAGTCAAATTAGACGTTGGCTAAAAAGTCACCAACTTATGATTTGATCAGAATACATGTCCTTTTTCATGTATTTAAATGGAAATATATTTTTAATAATTTCTAAGTCTTAGCTATGAAAAGCTATGGAAAAAAATCTTCTTTCCCATTTACTAAAACCCTAAAGAAATTTCTATAACTTGTAACTAAAGTACCAGCTTGTGTTGCTGAGACAAAATACCCAACACCCTAAATTAAAGGAGGAAAGGTGTATTTCAACTCAGTTTGTAGACACTTCAGTCCACCATCAGCTGCTCCAAGGGAGGGTGGCGTGGCAGGGGGCATCTCAAAGAGGAAAAATATCTGTGGCGAGCAGGCAGGAGACAGCAAAGCAGCAAACAGCAGCAGAAAGAGCCAGCCTGCCTTTCTCTTTTATCCCAAACAGGCTACAAACCTGTCGATTGGTGCCACCCACACTCAGAGTGGGGCTTCCGCTACTCACCCCTTAACCCCAGTATCACCGCCTAACCCACATTCACACACCCTAATCCAGCCACCTTTGGGACTCCCCGCCTGTGGCCTCCTGGGGCTTTGGGAGGGGCATCTAGATATGCTTCCCGCAGCCTCTTTCCCCTCTAATCCATGTTAATCCATTTACCATGCCGAAGGCCTTCTTTTTTTTGTTTTTGGCATCAAGACAGATCTGTTTATGTTATTTCCTCCATTCTCAACCCCCTTCAAACTCTGCAAAGTGTACTGAAACGCTGATTATATCTTTCCAGAAAATTCCACCCTTCTTATTGTAATAACAGAATTATTTTTAGGAAACCACCTCTCCCCAAGAGGGTTTGAGTGGAATTCCCCCATCTTCCACTCCAGAGTTATGGATGCCCTGATTGGCATATGCTTCCCTAGCTACTGAGAGAATTTTAGGAAAGGCACTCGACCCACACAAAGGTAGAGTCAATGGATCCAGCGCTGAAGTATGAAGACATTATCATCCCACCAATAAAACTGTCCTTGGGGCCGGGCATGGTGGCACACGCCTGTAATCCCAGGCTTGGGAGGCTGAGGCAGGAGGATCACTGCGAGTTTGAGGCCAGCCTGGGCTACATAGTGAGTTCAAGGCCAATCTGATTTAGATAGTGTGACCCTGTCTAAAAAAAAAAAAGATGTATCAGAAACACATATTATTTTATTAAAGAATGAATGAATTAAATAGTTAAATTAACATTCTTTTAGAGTGAAAGATTAAAGGATGAATTTGTTTTCATATAATGTAGATGTGGCTGGGATGATTTGAGAAAAAGCAAGATTTCTGGCAAATATCCTCTTCTGGTTTAGAGCCACAACAAAGAAGCTGTTAAAATGTCTGCAATTCCGCTGGGGATTTAGCTCAGTGATTAGAGTGCTTGCCTTGTAAGCACAAGGGCCTGAGTTCGATCCCCGGCACCACCAAAAAAAAAAAAAAAAAAAAGTCTGCAATTCCATTTCAATGTTGGCCCAAATTGAAATATACAGATTTTCAGTGATTGGGAAAAACAGGCTGCAGCGATGTTAACACATTATGAAATGCACAGGCCTTCATCAGAGACCTTTTTAGACAAAACTCAGTTGTAAGAGGTCATAGTTCTGCATCAGTTTTTTTCCTGCTGATCCATCTTCATTCCAGAGAAACAACAGATGCACACGGGAGGGTGTCCTGGCTGTGTCTCGCTGCCCCCAAAGCCTCGTGCGGTCATGGGGGGCTTGTCAGAGGCGGCTGGATCCAGGTGTGGGATGCTGCCATCAAGGAGGCAATGCTAGGATGAGGGGTGTGAGTGCCACCTGCCCAAAGGGTGAGTAGCCTGGATAAGATATAAGGCTGTTGCGTATTGCTGCTGCTTGTCTTCTGCTCTTTGACACGCCCCTACTAGGCCACCCTGCTCTGGAGCCAGCAGATCACGGACTGAAACCTGTGATGGTGGTTTTCAGGGCAACAGGAGGGAGGAGGAGGAGAGTTATTGCTTAAGGATCTGCAGTTTCAATTCTGCAAGTTGAAAACAATTTAGAGGATGAAGATGATGGTTGCTCAATGGTGAGAACTAATGCCACTCGACCATACATCAAAAAATAAGTAATTTGGCAAATCTCATGTACGTTTAATTACAAAAGTTTTTTCTACATATGGAAAGCACTGATCTTAGTCATTTGCTTTCTTTCTTTCTTCTTGTTTATTTGGAGGCAGTATCTCAAACTCACGATTCTCCTGCCCCAGCCTTTCGAGTACTGGGATTATAGGTATGTACCACCACATCTGTCTGGTTCTTCGTTTGGTGTTAATTACCATAGTGTGCATTCCTTCCTTCATAAATACTTGTTGACTACCTTCAATGAACCATGAATTATTTTAGATGCTAGAGATGGATACAGGTGTGACTAAGGTAACACCCCTGTTCTCAAAGAGCTATAATTCTATGAAATTGTATTTGCTGGGATTAGATGGTACAGCATGGAACATAAAACCCAATTTCACAGTTTTAACATTCAGGATATTATTCTGTCATATAATATATATATTTTCCAAGTACCCAGGATTCTTCTAGCTTCACACTTTCTGAACCTGAGGGCCCTACTGTGTAAGCATGGTCCAAAGCAACTACTGAATAGCTGGCCATTGCTTTGGTATTTGTGTGTGTGTGTTTTATTTCTTCTTCTTTTTTGAAGGCAGGATCTTAAACTCATGATCCTCCTGCCTCAGCCTCCTGAGTGCTGGGATTACAGGTGTGCACCACCATACCTGCTGGCACCACACCGGGGGAGGGAATCCAGGGGCTTCACATTGAGGTACATTCCCAGCCCTTCTCCTTTTTTTTTTTTTTAATTTTGAGACAGGGTCTTTCTGAGTCACTAATTTGCTCACGCTGAGCTCAAACTTGTGTTCTTCCTGCCTCGGCCTCCCAGAGTGCCGGAATTATAGATGTGTGCCATTGCACTGAACTTGCATCTGTATTTCTATTCACAGGAAGGAGAAAATACAACCAAAAGGGTATAATCCTTTCTTTAAGTATCTTTTCTGAAAGTGACATCCCATTGACAATAACTTATATGTATGGTCATTCCTAGCTGCAAGGGAAGCTGAAAATGCAATCTTCATTGTTGGCAATGATTTGCCTAGTTAAAATTCAGGGGCTCTCTCTTCTCTCTCTCTCTCTCTCTCTCTCTCTCTCTCTCTCTCTCTCTCTTTCTCTTGTTTTTTTGTTTTGTTTTGTTTTGTTTTGTTTTTTGAGACAGGGTCTCATTATGTAGCCCCGGCTGGCCTGGAACTCACAGCAATCCTCCTGCCTCAGCCTCCTCAGTCCTGGAATTACAGGCGTGCACCGCCATGTCTGGCCTCAGGGCTTCTTTTGTCGAAAAAGAGGAGAATGAATATTAGAGAACTGTCAGACTCTGCTGTAATTATTTTTCCTAGAAGATCTTGAATCCTGTGAGGGCTTGGAGGTCTCTTAAAATGTGAAATTAGTAAGAGCCCCAAGATCAAGGTAAAGGGAGCATTCAAGATGGTATCCCTCCGAGGGCATAACTCTTTGAACATCCCACTTCCTGTTGGGAACATTTCCTTTGCATCTGTTGATCCATGAGCTAAAGACAGAATATCTCTCCTGCACATTCCAAACATGCAGCAACAGTGTAGGCCTTCAGGAACTTAGACACTGCCTCTCAAAACAGGTGAAAATGAAAGTGCACAGGTCCACAGCAATTCTGAAGTCAGGTGGACACACGTGGCCCGTCCTGTGATTAGAGGATCAGTCCTGCTGCTTGAGGAGGATTTAACATGGCTCTTAGTACTACCTTTCAGGCTGCTGACCTCTTGTTTTCAATAGAATGTAGCCCGCATTTGCAGCTGAGTACTTTTCTCAGCCTGTTTCTGCCCAGAGAAATTTGAGAGTCCAAAACATCTTTTCATTTTGTTTCTATATCTTTTGGTCCACATTGGCATAATTCTTTTAGAATATTTATGAATTTCTTATGAAGAAAATTGCACTCCACTCTAACAAATGCAAAGTCATCTTCCTGATGAAGCCATCCGTATATCAGTCTTCCTGTTTAAGTGCTGGAAAGTCAACACCTTCAAGATTCTGGTGAGCCCTTTTTGATTAAGATGACCTGTGGGATACTCAGGGGACTGCACCGCTCTCCGAGGAGACATTTTAGATTTTGCTGAGATCATAATAATGCATCTTATAGTTCTTTCGTGGATTTGGTCTGTTTTGTGAATCCTTTTCTTAACTGACAATATTAGCTTGAAAACGACAGTTTTACTTTTAAATTCGATTCTGAATTTGTCTTATATCTTTCTTCCACCTTTTACTACAAGCAATGTGAAGGTTCCAAGTGGCATCTTTGAAATTCTTCCTGGAAGTTTTATTAGCTAGATCTTCCAGTTCATTAGATATATTTTCTAGTTTACTAGAAAATCCAAGTGTTGTTAAAATTCTTCCACTATGGAACAAAGAGTCCTTTCGTCCTATCTCTTTGGGTTGTGCCTTCCTGACAGTTCCTGCATCTTATGGTGAGAATATTTTAAGATGATACTCTGACTGGCCTTCCTGAAGGATAATCATCCAAAACGTCCTGCCTTGTTTGACAGGAAGGTTAGTAGATGAGCAACTCGAGAATGCCATTCATGCTCTGTCTCCCAAAAGTTAAATCTCCAGTAGAGAAACACTGGAGATGATTTAAAAAATGCCCCAAATCATGCACCCTGATGGCAGGGTGACAAGCAAGACTGACGAGTTCCTGAGTCCTCAGAGCAGCTCCGACTTCTCTCCTTCTCACCACCTGGTGTTTAACTTTTCTTTTAATTCTTTGTGCACTCCACATCCTTGCGCACATTTCTTGTTTTGGTTAAGATAGTTAAATTGGGTCTCTTTTGTTTGTGGAGAAGCAGAAGTAGATTGAAATAGAATTTGATTCCAAGATGTAGCTGTTAGAACTAACACTAGGGAAGAACACATGAGGTTGAAAGGGTCGTGGTGAGACCGAAGACAGTGACTGTCCTGACTGTCTTCATAAGCACGCTGTGTCTAGACACTTACGTGCAGCCACCCCAGATTTGGGAGAGTCGGTTGAAAAACGTCAGCTGGTTCGATCAGATTGGTTCTTACAGCCGAGATAAGTTACTGCAAGTAAGAGACAGCAGGTTCACATGAGTGCAGAGAGAGAGAACAGAAACTGCGCAGGGAAGGCCCTGCCTCCCGCGGCCTGTGATCAAAGAGGACTAGGAGTCCGATAATCTCAAACTGAACTAATTCTCTCTCCTAAGACAAGGGTAGTGGAAGCCAAATCCAAGATTCCACAAATTTAAGAAAAGATAAAAAAGGATCCCAGTGAAGCTTTCATTTAAGCTCCTCCTCTGGCTCTTCCTGGCCTGGTAAAGGCCTTCTCTTTAGAGCCTGACCACTGGAGTACATGGGGAGGGAACCTAGAATGGAGGCTGGAGGAAGCGCAGAGCTCTTAGGTCTGGTTTTTTCGTTTCCCTTTTTTTTTTTTTGCTTCAGCACTAGAGATTGAACCCAGCGCCTTCACCCTGACCTACATTCCAAGACCTTTTTTTTTTCCTCGAAATCTTTTTATTTTTTATTTTGAGACAGGGTCTTGCTAAATTGCCAAGACTGATCTTGGACTTGAAATGCTCCCATCTCAGCTTCCCAGAATGCTGGGATTATAGGCATGTGGCACTATGCCCAGTTACATCCATTGCTATGAAAGAGGACATCCTAGTATTGAATATAGATGGAGATTTCTAAGGAAATTGTGTTCCTGGGAAAACACTGACCAATCCAAGGCAATCTCCAGGTCCCTGGAGTCTTCTCAATTGAAAGTAGAGGCCTAAATTAGTTTACCCCAACAAGTGATTCTCCTCATCTCCTTTTCAGATGTGGCAATCATGAGCCTGAGGCATTGGCTCTAGTCCCAGAGGAAGGACCAGAGCCCGCTACTTTGGCTAACCGAGATTTTCACTCCATTACTGTGGCAGGGAGTACAGTACTTTCAATTCCTAATGAGAAGAATGTGATCAATGCTATTGGTCAGTAACTACTCTGAACTGTTTCTTCCTCTTCCTTTTCCACATAGCATTCTTTTTTCTTTAATTAAGGTATCCTGCTATTCTTACATCCTTGTAGATTAGATTAAATTTGTCATTTGGCCATAGGTTGCCAAAGCTATTCTGGACCAACCTGAGAGTAATGCACATGCCAAGATAGCTGGAGAAATAATAACAGCTGAGAACCTAGGGAAGCAGGTTCCCCAGGTTAATGTGTACATGGAAGTGTTGCACTGCTGTGGGTGGTAACAATTTTGCATGAGGAGAAGTGCATATGGATACTGAACCGTCAGAATGATTACGCTGGACAAATAATTGTTTTCACCTTCCCAGCACACCCTTTATAAGAACTTTCTTCCTCCATGACTGAGTCAAATGGTTCTGGAAGGACTGAACCGATCTCTCTCCAGCTTGGCAGGCCTGTAACCCAAACTGGTACACAAATTTACTCCATCTCCCAACTCAATGAATGATTGAGGAAACTTACATGATCCAAGTCATAACAATGGAGTTTGGTGCAATGATTGGGAGGGAGACACACTCTTTACACGGGGATCGCTTGGCTCAGAGTGCAAACTTGAGCCTCTCAGGGAGCAGCCTACTTAACGGAGACAGTGCAGGGAGTGAAGCTAGGGCACAGGGACAGTGAGAACCAGAGCGGGAAGGAGACTAGGAACCAGTAAATCTGTTTCGCTGAGCCATTTGGAATAGGTAGAGTGGACATTTGTCAGGACCTAGCACATTTTAATCACTCTGTCACTGGTTATGGAGTTGCATTCTTTCCCCAAATTAGACATTAGAAATGATGCTTTCCCAGGACCCTCGCAGCCCAACGTGGATATGTCTCCCAAGCCTCACTAGACATCCTTGGGAGACTTCTTTGAGAAGACAGCTATGTGAGAAAGAAATTCCACCTAGAATCTACATTTGCTAGAGACAGCAACCCCACTGCCACAGCCCTCAGACATGGCACTGTACAGTCCCTGGCAACAGAGCCAGCAGGAGTACCCAGGTCAACAAAGTTAAATTCCTGTTTATGGTGCAAAATGTAGCCTTGCATGCTGGAGGGAGAGGAGGCAGGATCAGGCCGTTCTCATCTCCATTGTAGGTGGCAGAAGTCCAGCCTGAGCTTGGCTTTCCCGCCCTCCCGGTATTCTGTGACCTACCAAATATCCTTTAATAAACTTCTTTTTGGCTTACCTGGTCCCTTAGGTTTCTGTCACTTTGAACTAGAACTTCTGGTAGTCTGTGACAATCAGTAAATATTTGCTATGTAGACATATAAGTGGATGAATAAATGTCAACTCTGCAAGATAGACATTACTCTTTCCATTTGTGTTATTCAGCTTTGTGTTACTACAAAGAAATACCTGAGACAATTAACTTATAAAGAGAAGAATTTGCTTTAACGCACAGTTTGGAGTCTCCAATCCAAAATCATGTAGCCCATTGGTTTGGGCCTCTGGTGATGGTGGCACACCATGGCAGGAGTGTGGGGCAAAGAAGACAAGAAGCCAAGCACAGCCAAGCACAGGACCGAGGTTGCACAGCCCCCTGGACGGCGTGCCCCAGTGACCTAAGGAGCTTCTGAAATGCCCACCCCCCTGAGGGCACCTCCCCCCAAGCTCTTACAGATGGGCCTCTGGAGGATACTTCATCCAAACCACAGCACCACTGGACAGTAGGAAAAATAGGTTCAGTAATATTCAGTGCACCCCACTCTTAATACTAATATTGACAATATAAATTCATTAATACTATTAATGAAGTCATGCAACTAACGCATCCCAGAGCAGAGATTTGAATTCGATCTAGTCTTTATTTTTTAATTTCCAAAGTTTATGCTTTGGTAGGATATTATATGAAACATGCTTTCAGAAATATCTTTAGGCAGATAGAGCAGATTGGCTTGCTCAGAATTCATTCCTGTCTTCCTCAAACATGCTTTTGAAGCAGAAGCCAGAAAGCTAAAAGTGACATTTCCCAGGCTCCCTCACAACTCAGATTATGATGTGGGCTCTACCAATTAGATGCACGACTGTGAACACTGAGCTTAGAATGACTCAAATAGAGAGGAAGGCAGCACAGAGGCTGCCATTCGATGGCACAAGTCAGTCTCAGGATGGTTTCAGGCCAACAGTGGACTCTGAGTCCTGCATGTGGCGAGGCAATGTGACCTTTGAGTTAGCAGGTAGCACAGCTGCTCCTTATTTGTTTCAGCACTGAGGAAGGGACCCAGAGCTGCGCTCATGCTAAGCGAGTGCTCTACCACTGAGTTACATCCTCAGCTCCACGATTCTCCAGCTTTCTGGTTGTTCCAGAGATAGCTGTGTATTAGAAACCTTCCAGAAAGCCCAGCCCAATGTCCAGTTTTCCAGTACTTACAACTATGAGTGTCTAACTTCCTGCTTCCGATCCTTCTTTCCTGCTTAAACTACTAGAATGGCTTCTATTATCGGCTGAGGAGTACTGTCTGAAAGAAGCACGGAGCAGGTGTGGAGGGCGCACCTGTCATCGCGGGGCCTGGGAGACCGAGGCGGGAGGGTGGCGAGTCTGAGGCCAGTCTGGGCTACATAGTGAGACACTATCTCATGAGACCAAACTAAATGAATAAATACTAAACTGAAATAAAACAAAACAAGCATGTACAGAGGTCAAGCACTATCTAACCAGCAATACAGAGAGATTTTTATTTCTCTCAGGAATGCAATTAAAAGGCAAAAAAGTTTTATTCAAGGTGAATTTATATATTTCAGTCATAAGCACTATGGACTTTTAAGCCTTATCACTCTTGTAATCTTAAAAAATTGAGTGTATCAGAATACTGGCAAGAAACAGCGAGTTTATGCACACTGAACAATTTGGAAAGACTTCAATAAAGATTCATTTTTAGCTGGGGATTTAGCTCAGTGGTTAGAGTGCTTGCCTTGGAAGCACAAGGCCCTGAGTTCGATCCCTGGCACAAAAAAAAAATAAATAAATAAATTCATTTTTAAAGCTACGGGCAGGACATAATGAGCCACGAGGGCTGTACAACGCCCAAGACCTGAGGCAGCAGTTGAAGGGAGCGGCGGGGCAGCCAGGAGCGAGCTGGGCAGCACGGGTACTCCAAGGAAGCTGTGTCCTGTGGCTGGGAAATGGGGCCACTCAAGCGACCTCACAGACTGGGAGCCTCAGCAACATCTACCCGCTGTCCAGCCTCCTGCTTGTCCACTGAACCCATCTGGAGCCCAAGAAGGTGAAAGTGTGTCGTGGTCCTTCCAGGACAGCCTTCCGGGGTGGTGCAAGGTGCACCTGCCGGGCCAGGGAAGACACCCTGCGCACCCAGTGAAGAAATCAACGCAATGAGAGGTTGTGAAGGAGGAAGGCCCAAGGGTTTGTGCTGCAGAATTTTTTAATGCCTGCAGGTTGTACTTATTTGCTCTTTTAAAAAACAGTCAATGTCAGCCTCTTTAATAAATGGTGCTGGAAAAATTGGCTTACCATATGCAGAAAATTAAAACTAGATACATGTCTCTCACCATGCACTAAGCTAAAATCTAAGTGGATCAGAGATCTAAACATTAAAACAGAAACACTAAATCTATTAGAAGAAAGAATAGGATGAACTCTTGAAGACAGGGGTAGGCAAAAAATTTATGAACAAAATTCAGACTGCACGGGAAATAATACAAAGCATCAGCACATCCTATTAAAAAGCTTTTGCACAGCAAACAAAATCACCAACAGAGTGGGGCAAAAACCCATAGACAGGGAAAAAAAAATTTTGCCAGCAGTTCCTCAGACAAAGACCTAACGTCTAGAATACATAAAAAACTAAAAAAAAAAAAAAAATTAGACCTCCCAAATTTAAAGACCCAGTCCAAAAATGGGCATCTGAAATGAATAGACAGTTCCTGGATGAAGAAGTACAAATGTCAAATAAATATATGAAAAAGTGTTCAACATGACTGGTTATTCGAGAGATGCAAATTAAAACAATGCTAAGATTCCATCTCACTCCAGAAAGAACAGCTATCATCAAGAAATCAACACCAAATGCTGGCAGGGATTTGGGGAAAAGGAACCCTCCTCCACTCTTGGTGGGAGTATAGGCTGGTCCAGCTATTGTGGAAATCAGTGTGGAGATTGCTCAAAAAACTATTCCTCTTCGCAGTATCTTCCCAGAAGAATTAAAAATATCGTACCACAGTGATATATGTACAAGCATGTTTATAGCAACACAATTGTAATAGCTAGGTCTTGGAAACAACCCCAATGCACAGCAACTAAAGAATGGCTAAAGAAGATGTGGTTTTTTAGTACAATGGAGTGCTACTCTGCCATAAAAAAGGATAAACTTGAAACATTTATAGATAAATGGATGCACCTTGAGAACATACTCTTAAGTGAAATAGATCAGACGTGCATGAGTACACATTGAATTGTTTCTCTGACATAAAAAGCCATAAGGGTAAATAAAGACATAAAGGTATAATAGATATCGTGGAAAAGAAAGATAATATCCAAATGAGAAGAGAACTAGAGAGGGAGGAGGGGGGAAAGAAGGAAGGAAAAAAGAAAGGCAAAAACAGAAAAATGTAAATAAAGCTATGGTAAATAAGAAAAGGAGGGTGAGTGAAAGGGGGGAAGGGGGAAACCAAGATATACCATGTACAGGCACAAATTAACTATGATAAATGTGATCATTATGTATAGCAACAATGTATCAATACATGTTCTTGGTAAATAAATTTTTAAAAATAAATAACTTAATTAAATTAAATTAATAAACTGGTAGCTATGGCTGACTCTAGAGAGTGGAAATGTGAAGGGGACTGAGTAGGGAATAACTTTTCCTTTCCATTTTATACTCACTGCTACAGTGATGATTTTATAACAGTCATATATTAATTAGATATAATTATGCAAATTTATGTGAAATCCAATTAATAGCATTTTTAAAAGCAAAAAAAAAAAAATGCAATTTACTGGCGAGTTGAGGATGTTCTGCTGTTTAGCACAGAGTACTACAGACGGCAAGAAGCGCGCGCCGAACATTCTCATCTCACAGGTGAGGGACCTCGGCAGGAAAAAGAAGCAAACTCCAGAGTCGGGTCTGGCAGCCGCAGGACCAGGGCACGCCCGGCCCGCGTCCCAGGAGCCCCAGTGGCCGAGGCCGCGTCTGCTCCGCTTCGGTCCGGGCTGAGGGGTTGCCCTGGAAACGCGGTGGCAAACCCCATTTGGAGCAGCCTTTGAAAAAGCTTGCGCCACGGCCAGATCTGGAGCCCGCGATCTGCAGGACTCCGCGGGTCTCAGCTCGGCTTCCGACCTGCTCAGATGTCCTGACCCGCGCAGGTGTCCTGACCTGCGCAGGTGTCCTGACCCGCACTCAGGGGTCCTGACCCGCGCAGGTGTCTTGACCGGCGCAGGTGTCCTCCCCGCCGCCCCACGGAGAATTTTGCTAGAATGACGCCCAAGTTTCTCTTGGCAGAAGTTTTCATTCCTGACGAACATTTCACTGCAGCTGTAATTATGACGGCGGTGTTAATGGAGAAGATAATTACATTAAACGGTTCTTTTTTGGTTCTGCGTGATGAATTGGTGATTGCCGTGAAATGTGTTAAGCAACCCAAAGTTAAAGGGAGGGGAGTGTCTGAGGGATCCCCAGCCAGGGAGCAGACAGGACCAGATGACCTGTACGGTGAGTCGCTGGCTCTCGCACCTCCGGCAGCATAGTTGCCGGTTAAGAAACCTCATCATTTTCTTGCGTGTCTCTTACAGAAAAAATTATTCTGCTACTTTTAAAAACAGTTAAGAAGACTTTATTCAAGATAATTAGGCAGACATGTTTGTTACATGCTTGTAATCCCAGCATCTGGGAGGCTGACTAGAGGATTCCAAATCTGAGGCCACCCTGGGCAATTTAGTAACTTATTGAGACCCTGTCTCAAACAAACAAACCAAATCAAAAAGGCTGGGGATGTAGCCCAGTGCAAAAGTGAAGGTACTGGTTCGATCCCCAGTTAAAAAAAAAAAAATTACTGCTGTAGAGGTCGAGTGTACTGCAGTAGGGGAGAATGACCAGCCCAGTTCTTAGCACGACGACAAGTGGGGATTGGCAGCCAACGGGCAGAGTATCTAAGAGGAGACAGCAAAGGTGGGGGAGGTCTTGCTGAACTGACTTTAACAGGATTGGTGCTGACAGCAGTCCAGAAAGGATAAACGATAAAGACTCTAGTCAGAGGTCAAGGGTGTTCAGATATCACATATTCTCCACAAAATTGACTAGCAAGACTCTTGCAAAAACTAGGCTCAGCCAGCTAGACACTGTGAGGGCTGAGGCCGGGCCTAGCTGAGCAGAGGGTTTGGAGGGTCCTGCAATCTGTACAGAAGAGTCTTCGTCACTCCACACCATTACAGTGGCCCAGAATGGAGGGATGAGAGTGGACAAAGGGGGAAGGAAGGAAGGAAGGAAAGAAGGAAGGGAGGAAGATTTGTAAAATTCCTTTCAAATTCAGACTATTCTGCTTCTATGCAGTGTGTGTTTTGTGGAGAAGGAGCACATTTGGTCTTTGAAACGCGCAACGGACACTTAGGCCGTGTATGAGGGGAATATGAGGGAGAGTTTCAGCTGAGTGACACTGTCATGATTACAAAACAAGGAGCCCACTGTTCTTGTGTTTTGTAAATAGAGCGACCACTCTCAACCTGTCCTTAGTTTTGGGATTGGAAATCGACCTCGGTTACAAGTAAACCAGAACAGTTTGCTGAATATGGTCCCAGTCTGACAGTGCCATGTCCTGGGAAACCCCTCAGTCATGGAGTCATTACCCTGCTTGCAGAAAGGCCCCTCGCTGAAGGAAACAATCCCAAATAATCCCTGTAATCCCAAACAGGGAATTCCAGGCCCATTTGGAATCATGGTACCTGATGAGCAAGGTGTCCAGCTTTCAATATAAGGATTATCTTAGAAACAAAACAAAACAACAGCCTCATTCATTTACTCACATATTAAATAGAAAGAAATATATTCACTGTGAGTCATATTTAGTTAGATGTTTGCACCTTTACTTACTTTGACTCAAACACAAGGCCTGAATGTTTACTAAATTGAAATATTTATGTACAATGTCGCGTTTTCATTTTATGTTAATATACCTCCTTAGGGGTCAGGGATTTAGCTCAGTGATTAGAGCGCTTGCCTAGCAAGGGCAAGGCCCTGAGTTCAATCTCCGGCACCAAAAAATAAAATAAAATAAAAAAAGATTTAATATACCTCGTTATGTTTTGCTATAAAATTCTTTTGTGGTGGTATTTTGTTTTTATTTTTGCAGATGCTGGGACGGAACTCAGGGCCTGGCACTTGCTAGGCAAGCGCTCTACCACTGAGCTAAATCCCCAGCGCCTAAAATTCTTGCTAGTAAAAAATACATTCAGATTTGTTACTCATCGATCTGTGAGCTACAGTAAATGTAATTACTATGTGAGTAACCAAACAGGAGGAAGGTCGAGGTGCGTGCAGTTTCCCGTAGAGCAACTTTTTTTATCCTCTCTCTCTAAGCCCTCACTCACCTGCACTTTCTCTCCTCTCACCAAGGCTTGGGGTGTTCCTTCAGGAGACGTTTTTTTAAGGACACGGCCTTGCTCAGAATGCCCAGTTGCTGTTCCTTTAATCGGTAACGCCCTATGGCTATTTTATCTTTCTAAAGTCTTTCCATGTTCTCCCATTTGCCTAAGGCCCCACCTCCCTGAGGCTGCTGAGAAGGGCGGTGGCAGCAGGAGCTGGGACGTGTGTGCTGAAGGCTCACCTGGAGTGGAACAGCGGGGCGAACCTGGGGCACGGTCTACAGCGGGTAGTCTGTATCACTGAAAGCTCTGCGAGGTTCCTTCTCACTGCTCTAGAGGAAGCGCCCTAGAAGGAAGCTGAATGAAAAACCATTTAGCAGCTGGGTGTGGAGGCCGAGGCTGGAGGATTGCAAGTGCTAGCTCAGCCCGGGCAATTTAGGAATCTGGAGAAAGCCTGTCTCAAAATTTTAAAAGGCTGGGGGTGTCGCTCATCGTGAAGGTCCTGGGCTCAGTCTCCAGTATACACACGCACAGATACACACACCCCCCAAAAGATTCAGTTTTCAAGAGTCATCACTTCTCCAGTGTGTGTGAGAGGGGTCCAAATATGAGGAAAAAGCAGGAGATGCAACTGAGAACAAGCGAGTTAGGAACAGAGTATAGGGGCAGAAGCTAAAATGTGTCAATGTAGCTTTCTTGATTTCTATATAGGGGGCCGTGGCTGTGGCCAGATGTCGCTGGGGCTCCATCTTGGCTGGGCTTTTCCATGTCTCACTGCATTTGGCTAGAATCTGGTTGGGTGCTGCCAAGCCTTAAGGAGTTCAGGTGGAGCATTTCGTGTGCTTCCTTCTCCATGTGGCATCCTCTCTAACAGACAGGTACAGTGCTGCTGAGAATCAGAAACCTTCATAAGATCCCTGGTTTCTTCTGATTCAGTTTTTGGGTGGGGTAAACTATAGGGCTCTGGGTCTGAAGAAAGGTTTCAAGGAAGTAGGCTGGCAAGAGCTGGAAAAGAGAGACCTCATTTCTACTTTTACTAGGAAAGCAGAGGCAAGCAGAAGACAGCTATGACTTTTTTCATCACTATATTTACTAATTTTTGCCTTTCCTTCCTGTATGATTGGAGAAATTACCCTGCAGTCTAGGGCATGCCTGCCACTTAAGCCTTGGTCCCCCGTCACTTACTGAAGGACTTTGCTGTTTCCATCACTTGCTCTCCCCAGGGTATCCACGTTTCTCTCTACATTCAGTTGTTCCCATCAGCATATAAACATTTCTCTCTCTCTCACACACACACACGAACACACACACACACACACGTTTTATATATGTATATATCATCTCCCATCTAAAATAAATTTATCCTTCCTAGAATCTGTATCCTCCTGTAATCTGTGTTGTCTTCTGATCCTTCCTAGAATCTGTGTCTTTCTACTACTCAAGTCTCCCTACATCGGCATTTCTAAATGAGTTGTCCACATTCAATATCTCCACTCACTTTTTTATTTCATAGTTTTGCTTCAGTCTTTGTCATGTTGTCTTCCCTGTAATTCCATCAATACCCTTCTCAGGGTCACCAGTGAGCTGCATGTCTCCAAATCCCCTGAGCAATTCCCAGTCCTTCCCCTACTTGACCCCTTTCCATGGTTTCTCTCTGCCATCTAGATTCTGGATCAACACAAAGAGTTTCCTCCATGTCCTTCACTGGCTTCTTCTTAGTTTACTGAGTTCTCCCTCTCATTTTTGAAATCACTCGAACTTCATCTGCTCTTTAAATACTCTTGCTCACTTTGTAGATCTTATTCAGACCCATGACTTTAATTTCTCCCTCCGTCAATAACTCCCAGGTCTATATCCTCCAGCCCTGACATCTGCCCTGAGCTCCAGAATTAGAAAATCCTGCCACCGACTTGACGTTTCCTTTAGATGTCTAATCAGTGTTTCAAACTGAACATTTTCAAAACAGAACTTGATCTTATCTCCTGACTCTTGTTTCCCTCACGGTTCCCTCCACCGCTGCTACTGGCTTTACCCTTCACCCAACTAGGTCAGGACTGAATGCCCTCAGAATTCCCAGACGATGATGTCCGGGAGTCATGGAGCTGTGCTTCCAGGATCGGGTAAGCAGTGGTCATTCCAGAGTTTTTGAGGAAGGTGACTCTGGTACAAATGAAGTCAGCATCTAATTTAGCTACTCCAATTTCTTTTTCAAGGAAGGTGAGCAATTCAACTTCCAAAATCCAATTTCCTAGAGAAGGAGAGCTGTGGGTGGAGTTATCAGGGCCAAGTCTCCAGGGGTCTGAGGTCTGGAGATACTGGTCTGGATGAGCCTGGGTTAGGTAGGCCAGGGTAAGTCTGAAGGAATTAAGCAAAGCTGGTTAGAAGGCTGCATTTGTAACTGAAAACCAAAATAAGTTTTCTTCCCTTTACAGAGTGTCAGATTTTATTAAAAAAAAAAAGAAGAAGAAGAAGAAGAAGAAGAAGAAGAGGGAGAATGAATGTGTGAGAAATTGTCTAATGAGTTCCAGGAATTGATAAGTATGTTTGATGACTCAAGTGGGCTCTCACCGAAGGACCACGATACTTGAAGCATAATGCACACACAGTAGGCTGGCGGGGCCGAAAACAGTTTAGGAACCGGTGCGTTTTTTCTTGGGCATGTACTTCCAAGGCTGGCCTGCAGGTGGTGGTATAGATCACAGAGGGCTCTAGGGAGACGGGCGGACGCTTGTTAGATCCAGGTAGATGTTATTAGGCCTCTGTCCAAGAAGGTCTTGCTTCCTTCATCCTGGACATGATTCATTAGGCATGAGAAGATGACTACAGCGCTACACAGACAAACAACAGTGTAATCCGTCAGATTACTCCGCTCCCGTCGATCTCAAAACTCTTGGACTAGTAGCCTAATGTATCTACAACCTCTTCCATGTCCAGATAGGTGACAAGAGAAAAAAATCCCTTCCGACACTCTCCAAACGTCCTTCCCGTGTAAGGTCGCTTGTATTCACAAAGAAAGGGCACACGTGGGTTGCAAGGTCAATTCTCCCTGACGCTGGTGGAGCCGGCTCCCAGACAGGCAGGTGGGTTGGTCCATCTCCCTCCACCTTCTCCCCTTCCGGCAAAGTCTGTGAACAGAACTGCTGTCCAGACCTAGCTTGGCAGGAAGCCAAATGTATTGGTAGTGGGGTCACAAACTCACTCTGTACTAAGATGTGCAAGAAAAACGTCACTTATTTTTCCACGCTCATCAGTGCATTTATAGGGAATTAGAGAAAAGAAGCCATTTTTTTGTTTTTAAGTATTCCAGAATGGACTTTCTTTCCTGGAGTGGAACTCATGTAAAATGTGGAAAAGTCAGTTCTTTATAAAATGGCTTCTGGAAATCTAGTTTAATTTTTTTCTGTGACTCTTTTTAAAAAATTTATTACTAAATGTTTGCAGTACATAATTCATCATGAGGGACGTGGACATGTATATAACACATCTTTTTTGGTCCCCTTTCCCTCCCCTTCCTCCAATCCTTCTTCCCCTCCCCATTTACAAAGATCTCTTTCCATTTTTTCTTTCAGTTTTTTTTCCTTTCAATCCCTTTTCCCTTCCTTCCATCCCTCCTCCTCCATCTGTTGTTCCCCTTGTCATTTGAACATGTTCTTCCTACTTCCTAATATCTATCCTCCATTTTGCTCTTTATTATACTTTGGGCTCCTCACACAAGGGAAGTAGTGCCATATTCAAATTTGTGTACTGGTTTATTTCACTTCAGATTATGGCATTCATCCATTTACCTAAAAATACCTCAAGTGTATTCTTTATGACAGCATAGTACTCTGTTGCATATAAATACCACATTCTCTTTATCCATTCATCTGCTGATGGGCATGTGGGCTGTTCCCAGGATTTAGCTTTTATAAATTGTGCTGCTATAAACATGGGTGTACAGGTATCACTGTGGTATGATGCCTTTAACTCTTTCAGGAAGATACCCGAATGGGGAATAGCTGGGTCAAATGAAATCTCTAGTTTTAGTTTCCCGACGAATCTCCATACTGTTTCCACAGTTTTTGTATCAATTTACACTCCCACTGAAAACGGAGAAGGGTTCTTTTTTTCCTTTCCCTACAGCCTCACCAGCATTTGTTAATGGTTGATTTCTTGATGGTAGCCATTCTTTCTGGAGTGACATGGAATCTCCTTGTTGTTTTCAATTTGCATATCTCAAGTGACAAGCGATGTTGAACATTTTTTCGCATACTTATTGGCTATTTGTACTTCTTCATCAGAGAAGTGGCTATTCATTTCAGATGCCCATTTTTGGATTGGGTCTTTAAATTGGGGGGGGTCTAATTTTTTCATTCCTTTATGTATTCTAGATTATTAGTCCTCTGTCTGAGGAGTATTTGGCAAGTTTTTTCCCACCCTATAGGTTGTTTTTTCACTCCATTGGTGGTTTCCTTTGCTGTGCAGAATCTTTTTGCATGATCTCATTTGTTGATTCTTCATAATAGTTCCTGTGTGGTCGGGGTCTTGTTCATAAAGTCTTTGCCTACACTTATGTCTTCAAGAATTTTACCTAGTCTATCTTCCAGCAGATTAAGTGTTTCTGTTTTAATATTTAGCTCTTTGATCCATTTTGATTTTAATTCAGTGAATGTTGAGAGAGATAGGTCCAGGTTCAATCTTCAGCGTGTGGAAAGCCAGTTCTCTCAATGCCATTTGTTAAAGAGGTTGCCTTTCATCCAGTGAAGGTGTTTGGACTCTTTGTCAAAGGTTGCTGAGTGTGCTTGGAGTTGTTTCTGCATCCTATTCTGAAGAGCCCTATGTTTTATCCCATTCAATTAAATTTAGATTAGTTCAATAATTCAGATGACACCTTTATGTGAATTTTCTTTAGTTTCCTTATGTAAAATAGTATTTGGTCTTCATCCCCTTGTTTCTCTCCAAGTCAGTGTCTGCGTATCTTGAGGGCTGTACAAGTTTAAACAACCGATGACAGTAGAGGTGGTATTGCATGGATCCTCCCTGCTCAATGGTAGAGTAGCAGACCTGGCTATTCCCTGGACTGGTTTTTTTTTTTTTTTTTTTTTTTTTTTTTTTTGTGGTACCAGGGATCGAACTCAGGCCCTTGTGCTTGCAAGGCAAGCACTCTATTCACTGAGCTAAATCCCCAGCCCTCCCTGGACTCTTGATCACTGAAGTGTTGTTTTTCCAGTCTGACATTTTGAAGTAAAGTAATCGTCTCTGGAATTCGTGTTCTGGTCATCTCAAAGTTCCTACACAGACACTTCTTTGGTCAGAGGCCTCCAATGGACTTCTGTGCTCTCAACACCTCTGTGCCTCATCAGAGCACATAAAACTTGCTGGGTTACTGCACAACACCCAGCCCCGTGGGCCTAGGAGTGATGGCTCAAGCACCATCAACTTCCCTCCCACTACCGCCCCCTCACCATCACTCTTTGGCAAGAATCTGGCCTCTAGCCTTCTCGCCTCTGCTTTGTCTCCCTTAGTTCTTCCACAACACCTTGCAACTGGGTGAGACGGTGCTTACGCAATCCATTCATTCCTGTATTATCCCTCTTACAATGAGACTTCTCTCTTATATGAGAACAATGAGCCTCCTGATCCAGCTCTCACAGGGAGAGAGGCTATCTTCCCCACACTTAAGAAAAAAATTACTATTTGAGTCCCCTCCCATCTTAGCTCTTGACAAATCTGAACTCAGGAAACCCTTCCAGATAATGTGCAAGTCTTGCTGTGGAATCAGTCAAAAATAATCAAAACACAAGGGTCGGAATTTACTTTGTTGTTCTCAGTTACACTCTCCAATATGGTAGCCATTAGCTCCAAGTGGCTACTTATCTTTAAGTTTAAAATAATTAAACCTAACTGAAATTTTAAAATTCCATACTCTATCATCCCAACCACAGTTGAAGTTTTCAGTAGCCATGTGTGACTACGGCCACTGTATTGGGCAGCAAAGATATAGAACATGGACGTCGTCATGAAAAGTTACACTGAGCAGCTGTTCAGAGAATATCTACACGTCTCCCTTTCCTGAAGCACTATGCTTTATTTAGATGGGCAGGAAGCTTCCTGAAAGAATAAGTTCTGCAGGACGCGGCACCACCCCTGAAAACCTATTTTGAAACAATTGCTTGTACTGGAGTTTGTGAGTATGGATAACAACCATGTTCTCATTAGTCACATCTTTTTACAAGTAACATTTCATCTGTTTGCTTCATCAGTTATGGCGTGTTTTTAATGTAAATTCTGGCCAGTGCAGTATTTCTTAAAAGAGTAAGAATCAGAAAGAAGGAAAGAAACGTATCTTTCAGTTGTAGACTATGAGATTATTTATACAGAAAATGTAGGAGAACTTGTAGATAAAAAAGAGAACAAATAAGAGAATTCAGCATTCTGGATACATATTCAGGAGATGAGAGTAAAACAAATGTATGTATAACGTGTGTGCGTGTGTATGTGTGTCCCCTCCCATTTATAATAAATACCGAGGGAACATATGTGAGACCTAGTAGACAACATTGTAAAACATTAAATAAAGGATGCACTGGATAAATGAGATTCCGAGGGATGAAAAGATACCCTTGTATTAATCTCATCTATCTCCCATGAATTTATAATGAATCTATGAACTGTAAGAGTCCCAAAAACATTTTATGGAATTTAACAATATAATTCTTAAAACTCGTATGGAAGATTAGAGAGACAAAACAAGCAAAAAAGTTTTTGAAACTGGGGAAAGAAACTGGGGATTTGCCCTCTCAGGTTAATTATAAGGAGGTAGTTATTTAAGCAGTGTGGTATTGGGAATAAAGATATAAAAATAAGCCAAAGGAACAGAAGAAAGGGCAGAGACACTGCCACATGTACACGGAGTTCACACACCAGCAAGAGAAATGCTCAGGTGGCTGGGTGTGTGCAGGGGAAAAGAGCAGAGCTCTCCCAACAAAGGTATATCCTGCATGGACTAAAAACTTTAAATATATGGAGGGGATCGTAAAAATTGAAAAGGAATTACAAAAGAATGTCTTTCTTACATTTTTAAGGTTTCTCAAGCAAAATATCAAAAGTATAAACATTAACAGGGTGATAATTTACATTAAAATATAAAAAGTCCATTAAACAAAAAGACACCATTGACAGTGAAAATTCAAGCCACAGACTGGGAGAAGTTATTTATAATACATATTACTGCGTATTAGTATCCAGGAAATAAAAGATCTCTATAAGTCAGTAAGAAAAAAGAAATAATACAATAGAAAAACTGCCAATGGTATCAATATTTAATTGTTATAGAGGGAAACTAAGAAAAAAAAGATGAGAAGGAGGCAGAAAGGGAGGAGGAAAAAGAAAACCACTTGACTTCAATAATAAACACAAATTCAAACCAAGAGAAGGTGCTATTTCATACCCATCAGGTCAGCAGGATTAGGAAGGCTGAGAACCCTGAGTATTGGTAAGGATGTATTAAGAAAGAAGGGAAAGAAGGAGGAAAAAATGGAAGGAGGGAAGGAAGGAGGGAGGGAAAAAGACAGAGAGAGAGAGCGAGAGAGAGAGAGAAAACTTTTATACATGGCTGGTGTGAACATGTATTATTAAAAACTACATTGGAGAATAATAATTTCTTTGCAATTTCAGAGAAAGTTGGTGTGTATATACTTTGTGATCTGGCAATTCTTCTTGTGATGTATACATATTCTTTTAAAATTCTCATACATGTGCCCATAGAGACATAAAACAGAATATTTATTGTAGCACATTTGTAACAGTAAAAAATGAAAATAAAGGGAAATAAACATTCAAAAATAAAATTATGGGTAAACAAATGGTACCGGAGTCATACAATGAAGCACCAAATACACCAAATACATACATGTACTAAATGTATCAAAGCAGAGCAGGAAGGATGCATGATAATTTCAAGACAGTGATTCCCTCTGGGCAGCCAGCAATGGAACTGGGCGTAGTTACAATGTATCTGTAAATAAAACACACAAACCCCCTAAAGCCTTTGTGGCAAGATGTCAACACTGGCTTTATCTGCTGACAACACTGAGTGTGGTGCACAGGAATCACAAGAACTGATTTCCAGAATCGTTAAAGAAAAGAGTCAGCTGCAAAGGACACTTGGCTTGTTCTGTGGGGCACTCCAAATGGTACAAAATTAAGTTGCCAACTGTAAAGGCCTCTGAGCAAAGGAATGCAGGGGACTAGGGTTAGCAGTGGGGAAAGACCTATTTGAGGTATTATTTTTTATTATTGGGTGTCATTTGTTTTTGAGACAGAATCTTGCTGTGTAGTTTAGGCTGATGAGGAACTCACTGTATTGCCCAGGCTGGCCTTGAACTCACAGCAATCCTCCTACCTCGGCCTCCCGAGTGCTGGGATTACAAGTGTGCACCACCACGCCCAGTTATTGAGCAGTTCTATCACTTTCATATATTTTCTCAATAAGAAAAAATTATTTTAATTAAGATGATTCCCACCTCAGTTAAAGCCAAAATTATTAGTTTGAAGAATATTTTACATAACATCTAAGTGTTCCCTTGTGGCTGCATTCTTCCCAAATGACTGATTTTTTTTCCCTCGAGACCTCTTGTAATAAATTCCTTTATGATCAGTCACCCAGAAACATGCACTCTGCCTGCTGCATCTGCCTAATTATGCATCTATTTATATGGGATGACAGACACTTTCCCTAATAAATCTTACCATTGCCCCTGCTAAGGAACTGAGTGCTGACTAAGTGGTTGATGACACATGGGAATTATTCCTCCACTTTCCCCCACAGTCAGCCAGATCTAGGCAGTGCAGGGTTCTCCCGCTGTAGACACTAAGCATTGGGGCTCTCTGAGGTGGGGAGGTAGGAGGAACCCACACAATCTCCTGCCAGAGGCAGCCTGAGACAAGTTGAGAGCAAAGACAGGATTCAGAGTTCTTAACCTCCGACGTCTTATTTCCCTGAGCTAATTTACAACCAAGAACTCCAATGCTGTCACATCTACAACACAACACAACTACTTTAAACAGTAACCTTTCTGCTTATGTTTATCACTGAGTTTGAAAAGTGTTACATTGTTTAAAAGCTAATTACTGGCTGGGGAAATTAGCTCAGTGGTTAAAGTGCTTGCCACACAAGCACAATGCCCTCGGTTCAATGCCCAGCACAAAAAAAAAAAAGGAAAAAAAAACGCTAATTACCTTCTGGGAGCAATGCTTTCTAACCAAGAATCACTTTAGAGTGATTTAAACCAGTTTCAAACAACTGAGTCTTAGCTGAGGCTGGTGGTGCCCAACTGCAATCCCAGCACTCTGGGATGCTGAGGCAGGAGGATCACAAGTTCCAACCCAGCCTGGGCAAATACTCATCTCAGTGAGACCCTGTGTCAAAGTAAAAAAAGGGCTGGGATGGAGCTCAATGTGGAGGTCTTGGGTTCAATCCCCAGTACCAGAGATAAATAAATAAAAAGAAGACAACTGAGGCTCACTGCCCTCTGTTATCCCATGCTACACTCCCCGCGTCCGGAGCACCGCTGGGTGGAAAGGGTTAAATGCAGGTCTAGACCACCGTGCGCAGTCAAGGAGGCAGAAGAGAGACTGAGGTAGTGGAGGGAAAGAGGAGAGCCGATCGCAGTTGCGGCTTTCGGCTTTCGTTTCACAGCTTCTTCCTTCCGCGCCTGCTGGTGTGCTCGCTGGCCTCGCTCTGGAGCCAAAAGGCAGGTCAGCGCTGCTGCTCCTAACCCAAGTTGGCAGGGCTTGCGGCCCAGAGTGGTAACTCTGCCCGATGTTCCCAAGCCGCAGCTGGGACAGGCCCAACAGCAGAGCCACTCTGTAAACAGTTCTGCTTCTCTTCTGCTGCAGTTGGCCGGGGTCTCTCCAGGCCCTCGCGCCACCTGCGCTTTAAGACAGGCCCACAGACCAGGAATGTCTCTCCTTCTCGTCCTCCTTCCTTCCTCTTTCTTTCTTTCTTTCTTTTTCTTTTTTTCTCTCCTTTTTTTTCTGGCAGTACTGGAGATTGAGCCAGGGCCTTCATGCTGCACTACATCCCCAACCCTTTTTCTGCTTTTTATTTTAAAACAACCCACTAAGTTGTACAGGCTGGACTTGAATTTAGCAATCTTCTTGCCTCAGCCTCCCCAAATGCTGGGATTCTAAGCACGTGCCGCCACGCTCAGCTTTGCCCTGTTTTAAGTCTTTTGTTAAGTACAAAATACCATCCATAACTCATCCATATGGTACATTATTTCGACTCCAAGCCCAACAGATGTCTTTCTGATGGTATGGATTGTCTATTTCCACTCATTTTTTTGTACATTGAGTTGAATATTCAAAACCCCTGTCAAGTGTTTATTTTATGCCCAGCTTCATGCAAGGGTGGGTGGGAATAGGGGAAATAAACAAATACTGTGCTTAACAGTCACTTATTTTAAAAATTTTACAAACTAATTGGAGAAAAAAATCATCAATGTGAAACAGAGAATAAATCAAGACAAAATATGTTTAAAAACCAGAAGTAAGGGGTAAAGGTCAGACAGATAGGAAGAGTGGGAAAAAGCTTCAAGAAAGGTCCTAGCTGGAGGGGGATTTGGAAGCGGCTGAGGGCTGGGAAGGACCTTGCAGCTGTGGGAAGGTGCCGGCCTCCGCGACCGACCTTAGTGGACCAGACTCTTGGGGCTGTCAGGGATGCCAGCAGCTCTGCTACTAGAAAACAGGTGACCAAAGCCAGGGGACAAGGACAGAGCGATAAGCTGGCAAAGAATTGCTTATCTGGCTATATGGTGAGTCCTAGAGATAAAAAAAAAAAAATGTACTGAATCGTGTCACCCACCTTGATGCTTCGTTTTGCGATGCGAACACGGAGGATCAGAGCTGCAAGACAATCTCCCCATACCCAGGCCCTGGGGGTCAGCCACACGCCCGCCCGCAGTGGAACCCACCTTACATTCAAGACATTACATGAAACTACCTAAAAGAAAGTTCTGAAGACAGATTTTGAAAAGTAGGTAAACTGTTGACAGACAAAAGTGAAGGAGAAATCATCACAACATTAGTGGAAAGAGCAAAGCAACCCCACTTAATTGTTACCTGACTGTTCTAGGTATGTTAACTTTTTTTTTTCTTTCCTGAAGCATATTACCTAAATTCTTCAAGGGCAAGAATTATTTTTCAAATTTCTTTTTAATAGCACCAAGTCACTAACAGCTTTGTGTACACGGTGGTGTTTGATCAACTAACAATAGTCTTTTTGGCCATCCCTCCAAAAAAGAGAAAGAAAAAAAGAAAAATTCCCCAATTTGCTCTTCACAGGAGCTTGTTTTTATTCCTAAATCTGTTGCTAAGAATGAAAATTTATAAGCTTTTATAAGTTCATATTTGACATGAAGATGATGTGCATAATTGGAAGCTTATGGTTGTCTAATAAAGCACAGAAGATTCCAATTAAAGCCAAAATTCCATCTCTAAGCAGGCTTGCTCACTGTGTGGGCATCCCAACTGCTAAGTTTGTTTAATAGATCAAATTAAACGGATGGCTGCTCTTGAAGGGCATCTTTGGGACTTGGGACCTAGCTTTGCTTTGATACATGTTTCCCTAAGCTCAGCGCTGACAAAAGTATTCAGTCATATTATCTGAAAGTCAAACCACTTTCAGATAATGGGGAAAGTGATATAAATACATCATGAAGGATATATACATGCTATTTATTTTTCTTAATGAAAAACAAAGGGCATGGGTTTCACCAATTCTTTCTTCCTCTTCCAAATCTGATCACGCTTTGAAAAACACCCAGCCAAAAAGTATGTTTTAAGTATAAAGGGTAATTTTTGTTCTTTAAACAGAAAATGTCTTTTTTGTGTGTTCAGCAGTGTTCGGGTTGCATTACATATGGTATTTGTAACTTATAAAGTAGTGAGATGTGGTTAAGCAGGAATGATATTCCACTTAGTTAACTGTGCTACAATGTGCACATCAACCATTCAGAATGCAACTTGAACGATTAGGCTGGTTGCCAGGTGGTTCCTCAAACTGCACATACGTGCTTCAGCCCTGGCAGAGTAGACTATTAAGCTACCTGTGTTCAACCATTTCCCTTCTAGTAACAGCCACACATTTTCCTTTGGAGAACTGTTCTCCCCTAAAGAAAGCAGACATCATGGGACTCTACCATAGGCCACGAGGCAGGGCATGTAATGCAGATGTGGCCAATTAACAGAGGAGACAGTACTTGGGAAACAGAATTAGCCAATCAAAATATTCCATTTTCTTCAGCACAGCGATTGAGGAAGGAGTGTGTGACACAGTTTAAGACAAGCAGAGTCCTCCCCAGTACTTCCCCTTTAGAGTTAATGACGAAGATCTCCTCTCCCTGAGAACTGCTGAACTTGAACAATGCCAGCCTCAGGGATCTGGAGGCGCCTTGCCCTGTGTGGGAGAAATCCCGAGGACCGAAACCAAGAAGAAACAAGGGGACCTGAGAGCGGAAGAGACAGTGTTCCGACGGCACTGCCTAAGTCTGAACTTTGTGTTTCTTTTTCGTCTTAGCTTAAATTAGATTGAGTTGAATTTCTGTCACTGCTATTGAAATACAAATGGTATTGAAATAATAATGATGCTCACATAATATAATTCTACCTAATTTCCGCTACACAATGCTGATGAAATCTTGGACTTAATTGAAAGCTTTAATTCATATTAGATTGTCCTAAGGCTCCAAACTAATATAGGTATGTGTCCTTAATCAGGAAAATAACAAAATAAAGATGGTGCTTTAGAAAAGTTTGCCTGGCAGGGGGTGCAGAAATAAAACAACATATGCTCATACATGTACTCAGGAATATGTATTTTTTTCCTTAAGTTTCAGATGCCAGATGCTATTTCTTTCATGTTAGCATCACTAAAAAGAGCTATTATTGCTTGTACCTTTAAAATCTTTGGAAATTACTATATCCTCTCCCTTTAATTATTTGGAACACTGAATCCTAGATTTACCTCATTCATTTATCCTACAGGTGTATTTTAGGAAGTTACTGTGTTCAGGTTACTGTTCTAGCCACTAGGGATAAAAAGGTGAATTAGACAACTTCTCTGCCCTCCAGGAGCTCACATTCTGGTGAAAAAAGAAGCAGAAGTGTAAACAAATAATGACGTAAGTGTTAGAAGGGCTGGCAACTGGCCTCCCAGAGGCCTCCTCCTCCCCTCCGGCAGGCCCTTTTGGCCTGAGATGACCCTCACGTGGTTCCCCAGCGTCCAGGCTCAACTCTCCAGCAAATCCGAGCGCCCAGGCTCCCGGGTGTTCAGGCAGACCCCAGATGCTTTTAGCCTTGGTGTGTTTTACATAAAGAACTTTCTCAGTAGAAAGATAGTTCGGTATTCAGGGTCAATCAAGATAGTCCTAACTCTCTGGGCAGGGTCAGACATGATCTACAGGAAGTTACTTTGGCTGAGTCATACATACTTCAAATTGAAAATTAAGTTTAAATTCTAAAAAGTTTAATTGTGAAAATGGGAAAGGGAACAACAGAGGGGGAGGGGGAAAGGAACAGAGAGACAAGAGAAATAAGAAATGGAAGGAAAAAAGGAGACAAAGCTTTTATAAATAAGGGAGGAAGGCGGTGGAGGGAGGTGAAGGGAGGGGAATGGGAAAAAAAGAAGCAACAAGATAGGTACAAGTACAAATCCTCTATGATGAATGCTATCACTATGTACATCTAAAATGTACCATTAAAATAAAATTTAAAAAATTGTTGAATAAATGCATTTAACAAATTAAAAAAAAAAAATTTGTGAACAAAATGCTTGAGAGCACCGACAGGGGAGCCACCAAACTGATGCTTCCAGCCACAGAGTCGTGGCAGTGAGGTCTTGAGAGTGGACTTCTGTACAGGAAATACCTTACGGCTGTGTCATTTTCCTCAATTCCTGGCTGGAATTTCATGGTAATAAAACCCATAGCTAGAATCCACTTAGAAATGCTTGGGAGCTACAGGCCAAAGATACACTGATGACAATTTCTGCTGTCGGTTTTCTTTACCTTAGTTCCTAGATCTCTCTGTGAATGTTTTTTGGTTTTAGTGAATGAATGTTACATTCACCAAATGAGAAAAATGTCTTCCATTCTTTTTCACTTTCTATTCCAACTGGCTTTTTAATTTTCCATGTGGACTTTCATTAGATATAGGCCCAAATGTCTGTTTTTAGCTCCAGAAGTAACTCGCACAAGGAGAAAATAAAGCATGCAGGGTTAGTTTACTTATGAGACAGGACTTAGTACCTGAGTTCTAAATCAGCTCTTCAGAAATTACCTCGTCCAAGTTCCTTGTCCTGCAAACCTTTAGACAGGTTGAGTTACTTGCCCAGTTCGAAGAGCTACGTAGTAGTACAGTCAGGACCAGAACCCATTCGCGGAAGGTGCTCAGCATTTCCCGTAAGTGCTATTTCCCACAACAACTATGACACCATTTCATGAAGCTCACAATACAACCCTCCCGCCCCTCTGGTCCCTTCTTCCCAGAAAACTAAAGCTACTAAGAACAAACTCCAGATTCTACTTTCAACCTTACTTCCGTCTCATCTCAGAGGAAGATTGTCACTACTTTTCAAGAGCAATGTTGTCACTGTTACCTGGGTCACCCTGAGTGCCTTCTCCTTTGAAACCCCGTTCTGATGATTATTTTCTCTTATCTGTATGAGGACCCTTTCTCCACTTATGCTTTCTTTTTTTTTTTTT